>JAJDMY020000425.1:0-35518 GCA_022345705.2 Sabuloglossum arenarium
CGTCTGCCGCTCCATTTGGCGATGAAGTGTTCCAGATCTCTCCCACGCATGCCTGTGATGGATCCTGCCGGCATGGGCACCCGGATACCAAGCTGCGGCATACATAAGTCTCCATCATTGAAATCACCTAAGACGCCAATCCACGCCAATCCATTCTCCCAGTCATTGCAATCTATATGTGCTTCAGTGAGCACATTGATGAGTACTGCACGAAGCGTAAAAAGCTCATTTTCGGTAGTTGAAACCCTAACCGCCGGAAGTAATCTTTGCCATGCTGCATGATATTGCTCCCGCATAGGGTTGTCAACGATGCGGAAGAGTAGGTCCACGGCCCGAGTCATATTGCCAAGCGACCACATCAGTTGCTGGCGTAGTCTGACGGCGTACGCTCCATCCGAGACTCCTGAATGCGTTCCACCAGCACGATAGTCCTTCGACCATATTGGTCCCCGTTCAGTTTGGCCTTGCTCAAACCAAGTGCCCCAGTGGTATACTCCACAGCGTCCTTTTGGCGGCCGAAAATGCTCATTCCCATCCTGTTTGAGCCACCATTTATGGTGGGCATGGCGACAATCTAAAACAGTTGGCGGCGGTTGCGATTCAGTGTATTTTTCAATATTATTCGCTAGAGCATCCGCACATCGCTGTCCATCCTTAGAACCGTATGCAAACTCAAGCCCTCTAGGGAAGACCGCGAGTATGACCCTATCCTTGCAATCCCGGGCGATATATATATAGTCCTCGGGAACGTAGTCATAGTAGCCAGACACCACCGACCCAAGAAGGGCCTCCGTTTCCGCAAGACTCGTCTGATATTCTAGCCATTTTTTGCTAGGCATCTTGGTAGTAGGGTCAGGCTTCTTTGGTGGTGATGGCTTTTTTGGCGGTAGTTTTGCTGCAGGGTTCGTCTCCTTGGTGGAGCGCCGCTTCCGTTTGGGCTGAGGTTCCCCGCGCATCGTGCCTGCCTGGATATGTGCCTCGTGTTCTGCTAATTCCTGGTTATAGTGCTCCAGTCTCTCTCCATAGACCAGTAGCGCTTGCTTATATAGAGGGCATTCTTTCTCGTCTTCTGCCAGATACCTTAGATAGCCGTCATCACTCGGGGAGCTGGACGTCGCAACAAATGCCATATGCTTGACTATCCGCCGCTTAAATGGGCTGTTATTAATGGTACGTTTATCGGCTAGGTCTAGCCATGGGAATTTGTCCATGCGGACCTTCCAGTTCTTGTACTCGAGGGTTTGCGTGTACCGGTCAGGATTGTCTGTGTTGAGGTTCTCGTGAGGAGTATTCCTATGGAAATACACTCCTATTAGCTAATATACTCTAACAAAACAATACTCTGATACTAACCAGTCACGGCCGGAGAACCGGTGTTTGACATGATTAGCCTAGCGGCCTATCTTTCTGATGACTGTGGGCCCATCTCGAAAATCTGGGTGGTGATCAACGTCTTGAAGTTCCTGTTCCCAAGCAGGCTTCGCAGTAGCATCGCGGAAGCAGCATTACCGCCTTTCATAGATATCAATTCGCACCACCGTCAACAATGCGTTGGTCAACTTACTGCCTCAGTACTGCTACCAACCCTGGTTCCTCAGCGCTGGGGCAAAAGGAATGACAGTAGTCAGAGGACGCTTGTCACAGAATACGTCTGATAGTAGTACCTTAGCCGTCAGACCTTGCAGAGATGTTGAAATGAGTGGTTGGATGATGTTGCAAGAATGACTATCGCCTATTTGATGCGGCTCAGCTGTAAATGGACCAATGACTAAGGATCCCCCCAAACCTCCTTGACGTATCAAAGTGCAGAGATTCGGCGCCTGCCAGGGTGGATCCCTTCGTATTCCGGTCCAATGAGACAGATGGGGGCCGAACACTTACATGGATAATTTAAATTAGGACTGCATCAACTATTTCCTTTTTTTGCCTGTCACCCCAGATGACCCGGACTTGGCGTGGGATCCATATTGCTTTGCGCTGTGCCACGGGGATTCGGGGTTGAGGCTGGGCTACGTGTTGCTGCACCGCAGTCAAGTTCCTCGTAGACCTAATATAAGTGGAAGCTCTGCTGCACAACGTGTCTCTATCCGCTCTCCACCAACATGGCCAACCGACACTCTTTGCAATGGCATTGTCCATACTGCTCCCAGAACTTTCCAACTCGAGAGACTATGCGCAATCACCTTGAGGTTTGACTACTTTAATCCCGAGATCGAATCCACACTTACATTTCGTAGCTGCGCCTACACAATATATTAGGAGAAGTTCTGAAGGCTTTTGTCAACACGACATGCTTTCAGGTTCAGAATGCCACGGTTCCGCATGCCCCAGAGGAAGAACTCGATGAAACTTTAGGCGACTCCGTGGGAGACTTGACAGAAAGTCACTCTGAAAACCAGAATGACCTGAGAAGCTCGCAGCAACATAAACAAACGGGCCCGGCCAATCAATGCTCTATTACATCGGATGAAGAGCATGACACAGATATAGTTCCCGTGACAAGTCTCCGCATAAAAAAGGCAAAGTCGCGCTTGCGATGCCCACATCCAGAGTGTAAGGAGAAAAGTACTTATAGCAGGGAGACACATTTACAGCGGCACTACAAAATGCGTAAGGCTATCTGCTTGACAGTTCACTTTGCTTATAACAATAGAGAAGCTAACAAATCACCCCATCTAGATGTTGCTTGTAACGTTCAATGTGGATGTGGCAAGCTGTTCAATCGTGTCGACTTATTTGAAAAGCACATTCCGAATTGTTCAACAATGCAGAACGAGAAGGGAGGAGGTGCAACTCTTAGCGAGGACCGTGACGCCTGTCGTGTGCGGACGCTTGGGCTGAAGAAGCATTTATCTTCAAAGGCAAGAATGGACTTGACTCAAGCGTTGGCAAGAGTTGGCGCGGAAACGGAGTGGAGGATAACCTCGGAGAATCACATTTCCGAAGGGCAGTCAAACTCTGAAGAAAATATGGAACATCACCGCCGGAAGCTAAAGCGAGTGCACCATGTCCGTGAGTTCATCCTGGTCTAATAATAGCGATAGGCATACCTCTAAGCTCTTGCAGGTACGTCTTCTGCCGATAGACTAGGCATAAAGCCACAACAGGGAAGAAAGCGGCAGCGCATCGCAGCAAAAGACTCAAATCAAGGCGGGTCTTCAAGTCCTGCAAAAGGATTGACTCTGGGCAATGCTGGGCCTCAGCAACTGTTAAATTCGACTCCTGTTTCAGGTTGTGGGTCTTGGTTCACCCCGGAGGACAATGCGAGTGGTAATGACCAAGGCACTGAACCGACAACTCTGTCCAGCGACGGGAAAGACAACTCTCAGATGCGTCAGGATATACGTATAGTCATAATTCCTGAAGAATCAGGCAAAGAAACTGGAGGATTGGACAACGGCACATCAAGTCCTTGCCCCGATACTTGCAACAATAGCCAACTACGACAAACTTGTACTACAGCTAGAGCCACCGAGAATGCCGGAAGCTGTGAGACACCTTCGTTGATAAGACAAGGGGTTTCTGGGCCAGAAGTAAGCAAGCTTCTACCTGTTCCAGGAAACAATAACTTTACACGCCTGAACTTCCCGAGTGCAGCCTATGAGAGCTGGGCTCCGCCTCATTCTCAGCTTCCTGTGGAGATGGACCCGAACCGCTTTAACGCCAGCGAATGGGTCAACTATAATTCTATTGTTAATCCTGTTACAGGGGGGCTAGTGGGCACAGAGTGGCAACCGGACATCCACCACGGTATCCAAGATGTGATTGGGAGTAACTGGACTGGCTTTAGCTGGCTTTAGCTTAGCCGCCAGATTTGGTTATGATAAGTATGTAGAAGGTGAGTAGGTCAATTTCATCTCTAATTTGAGAAGCAGTAAGGATGCATCGTAGCATATAGCTCATTTTGAGTTTGTTTTAGTTTGCCATAAGAACATGGTATGGAGAATCGATAAACAGAAATAATTTTTCTAATGGTACTGAGAAATTCTTCCGGTTATAGCAAAACAATCATTGGCAATCCATGCTATGCAACCCAAAAGATGTCTATTGTTCCTCATTGACCAAACGTGAACCACCTAAGTCATACCAGCGCTTTCCCAAGACTAATACCATAGGATAATTCCAGAGCCACCAATGCCCTCAACTGCAGGATCCTGACGTGCTATATCCGCATCGAACACTACAACCGACCCTTCTTCCTGCCAAATTTCCCCTGTGGAGCCAGTAGAAGTTAAGGCGATGTTGCCTTGGCCCGACGCATGAGATCCTTTGTAGAGAAGAGGGAATCCGGAGCCTCGTCGGATGACGATTATTACTATATGTTTTCCGACACCAAACGGAGGCCTGTAGGTTTCAGAGGACTGCAAAATCTCATGAAAATATACCAGCCGGCATCCCGTACGTGGTTTGTCTCGCAGTGCCGCTATCGTTGGCTTCAGTCTCTACCTCTTGAGTCAGAACAGCTCAAAAAGGTATTCTCTGCTGACTCACGGTTTCAAAATAAGCCACAACGAAGTCGCAATCGCTACTCCAGTTGAGCTCAGTCTGTCGGGGATATCGTTGCTTGACAGCCGGCGACTTCAGGTGTTTCTTAACATTTTCGATAAGCGTCAAATCGATCTTTCCCACCAGAGCGAAACCAGAGCGACTGAGGTCGTCATCAATAGGGGTGCTGTCGGACATCGGGTGTACGGGCTGCGTCTGCGAGCTGCGTCTCCGTTGAATCTCAGGTGTAGGAAGACATTACCCCGCCCACTTAAGTCCTTTTTGGCGACTATTGCGGCGCCAACTCGCCTTTGCAGGATGACCAATGGCTGACGTTGAGTCATCAAGGTTTAGTTGCCTCACAACGGGCGTTGATCTTTTACAATCTCTGTCACATGCCTTGACCGCCTTACCAGTGCACAATTACGTCCGAATGGGTGGCTTGTCCCGCGCCGTAGAGTAGTTTTGGGATTTTCCTCTTGTTCATGGATTGGAAAAGAGTGCCGCTTCTTGACTTCCCAGCTTCTCTTCATGGGTCTGCTTTCTGCCTTTTCACGAAAATTTGAATTCCTAGCACTTTCATTATGACAGCCTATATGCAATGGGTTTTCTCCATGAACATTCTGCGATGGGCTTTTCCTTCGGGTATTCCCCGACCGGCTATCGTTTTGTGCATGCGCCCGATATTCGTGAACGTGTTTCAAGTGGACAGGTCCACCAGCTGGTTCCCTGTCACTATGAGCGATTTTTAACCAACTGTATCCGCTCTCTAATAGCTCAGGTTTTCCCCTATGGGGCGTTTCCATCTTGCGATGGGCTTTCTCTGAGATGAAGAGTGCTGAAAGGAGGTTTTTACCCCACTTGGGGATCACAGTTTTCCAATGTCTGTTGTTCACCTATGAGTCGCACTATTCTCCACCCTTCAGACATGTTACTTTCTGAGCTGACGACACTTTCGCCATGATAGTATATGCAATGGGCTTCCTCACGAACGCCCTGTGATGAGCTTTTCTGTGATGGTCTTTCCCCCTACAACAGTGTTTCTCAAACAGCCCAGCGCAAGATGCCCTTTTGTGTTGTAACTCACCGGGGCCAATGCACCCTCATCGACCGAGAGCGGCTCCAGGCATGAAATGGTAGCAGCCGCTATACTCCACCCTCCCTCTTGAAGTGTCTCTGTTAGGCTGTTGTGCAACTGCTACACATCAGGAATATTTGAACCACCATTTCCCACTCCATCGCACTCCTTCCTTTAGAGCTACTTATCTATTCCGTCACTCTCCCTCTAAATCACAGTGAAACCTAAGTGAAACCTAAGTGTTTGTCACGATCAGATCAATAAAATTGCTGTTTACTATTGTGAGTATAAGCACCTAATTAGTCTATTCCAATGCAAATCTAATTCTAAATCAAATCATCACAGCAAAATACAGTAATGTGCCACTACATCGATTATTCGGAGAAATACTACACGTGCATAGCGAGCCCGAAGCATGTTGACCTTAGGAGAAAGTTCGACAACTGTCAAAAAGCAAAAGACTCTGGACATACTTGCGATGATGCCACACCGGCGAGAGGGTTGAACGGCGAGCTTGTGCAACTGGGGACTACCCTAAGAACCGGAGATTGCACTATTTGTCTTGAGCAATCAACGCTATTTCCGACACAAAGCACCTAACCTTCCAGCGAGTAAGATCACTACGACTCCGATAGCTGCAGCTGCGACTACGGGAGCTGAATTTTGGAGGAGAGAAATGGCGGCAAGACTGGTTGGTTGGAGCTTAGGGTGCTGGATTGAAATATGATTTTGGAGATGACTTGTGATAGCTTTGAACGCATTCATTCATTAGCAACAACTCAAGTATTTCATCAGCGTTACATACCTTCCATATCTATGACAACAGAGTCAACGCAATCATATCGGCCCTGCCAGCATCCCATTATGATATCTCCAACTGACCCGAGCGACTTCGTTTCGGGAAAGTCCCTTTTTGAGTATCGCACTTCAATCTCTTTCTCAGAGAGCTTGTGATAGGGAACGACTCCGGTCATAATCTCATACAAGGTAGAGCCCAGAGCAAAGATATCGCCTTGAACAGATAAAAGTGGTCCAGGATACCTGTGACTGGCTGTCACTTGGACAAGTAGAGGAGATCCGTCGATTGAAGAGCCACAGAAATCGGCCAGTTTCGCATTGAGATGCTCGTCCACGAATATATTACTGCAGGTGAGGTCTCCGTGTATAACGCGTCTCCCATGGATGAAACAAAGTACGTCTGTAACTTGCTTGGCCCAACGAAGCCGTAGACTCTCAATATCGAGTGGAAATTTTCCGTTTGCAATAAAAGATCTAAGAGTATTATTGCATGCATATTCCAGCCGTATACCCGACTCATAAGGGCCGTAATACTGTAAGAGCCCCATATGTCCACCGTTTTCCCCAAGCCGCTCATAAATTCTCCTTTCAATAACAATAGCAGCCTCATTCTTTTCTTCGTGGGGAGATTTGACGACAGTGTGAGACGATCGATCGAGAAGCGCCATGCCCCAATTTCCCCAAGAAATAATGTCTTTAAAGCAGAATCCCGTAGGGTAGTGGATCTCGTCAGACATTCTGATAGTTATAAGTTGGGAGCGGTGTAGTGCAAGCTTCATTAGACGGCAAAGACGCGCTCCTAATATGAATAGGAGGTTTGCAAACCCATAACGGAATGTCATGTGATCCGCGATCCTCCATAATGATAGTTTTTATAAAACAGCGGCAACGTCTAGGCAACAGCGGAGGACACAGGTCCGACTTCCGTCTTGGCATTGTACCAGGTCAACTTAGTCTCCAGACACGGCATGCGAGGCTACGCGCGGTACAATAATCTGCACCCGCGGTTCCATAACGAGTTCCTTTCGATGGGGCTTCCCCCAAGATATGGGTTTTACCTTTGGGATTCTTCATGGATCTCTACGTGCTTCCTCTTCCATACTGACATCCATGCAGCAGGCTTCCCGCATGATCATTTTGCAATGGGCTTTACCGTCTAGGCTGTCCTTGGGGTTGGCGTCTCCACAGCAATTCCCGTGAGGGCGTTTTCCCCACACCCTACGTCGGGCTTCCTCTTTGGCAAGAATGCAAACCGTGGGCTTTACCCCGGGAATTTTCCAGCTTTCCAGTGTTCTAATGTTCACCGGTGCGTCCGGCTACTCTCTACATGATTTGTTACTTTCTGAGCAGCTGACACTTTCGGATAGTCTTTCCCCCAGCAACCCTACAGGAGGCTTTTCCCGATGACCTGTCTTTCAAAGGGCTAATCCAAGCCTGCACCGAAACTTCTGTCCCGTCTACTACTCCAAGCTTCCCTCAAATGGGCCTTGGGTCACAACACGGGCAAGCTCCATGTTCCCAGCGCTTTAGCCATGACAGTCTCCGTACAATGGGCTTCCTACACGACCATTTTGTGATGAGTTCTATGATGGGCTTTACCACCCCACAGTCATTCCTGCGAGGAATTTCCCCATACCCAGCGATGGGCTTTCCCAGCAGCCTTCCTAGACGCGAGGTCTCTCAAACTTGTATTGCTCAACCGTTGAGCCAGAGCAAGAGGCCTTGTCTTGTTCAAGATGAGCTGTGGGCTAGAGGAGGGCCATGGAATTGCGAGTGAAGAGAAGTACAAAATACACCTCACCACCGGAGGAGAATCCCCACTGAAAGCAAGAATAGAGTCTGCATCTACCCTCTATTTGAACACAACTCACTCCTATCGAAAGCGTCTCAATCCTCATTTTCCTTCCTCCATCGTCTAAAGTTATGGCATCATCTGAAGCAAACCCAAAGGATGCCTACACTTCATCGGCACCGCGTGCTAGGCACGCCCTTGGCCTTGACGACGATCCTGCCGTGTCCAGCGCGTCAGATTCCCTTCAAGTTGGCCCAAAGAAAGAGTCTTCCTCCCCACATCTTTCCGAGCTCTCGTTAGGACGTACGACCCCAAAGGCAGCGTCACCTTCCCCAGGACCGCACAGCTCTCGGGAAGATCAGCATTTCTTAGTCGGGGAGTATGCCGTGTATCGTCAACCAAACTGCTCTCAGGGTGTTCGGTTTCCTGCCGAGTACCCAGCGTCAAGCGACTTTGGGGACAGTATCCCACAGATACCACTGCCAACCGCAGATATCCAAGAGGACCGACCTGCACCATGCGCGCCCCCAGGCAGCCCTGATCTTCTTGCATCTTTACAGATACTCACTCCCAAGGGGAGTACTGGAAATGAGGAGGAGTTCGAGATGGTCGACGAGATGTACGTGTACTCTCTCGACATAGGGTGGTGTATGCTGATATCTTTCTCTAGTTGGGATAAGACGACCAACATGTACAAGATTGCAGTGTCTCCGGGGAGCACAAAATTTCCCTTTAGCGTCAACCGACGACTTGGTATGCAATCTATCCTGTGCTAGTTTATACACAATAATAACGTCTCAAAGGCAAGCCGAATACGGAGCCTAAGTGCTCCATTAATATCAAGTCAGGAGGATTACGAGCCATCGTACTTCAGGCTCTGGAGGATGGCAATAATGCTTCGGCTTGTACATTTGGGGAAGGGGGCATAACCGTAAGAAACCCGTGTATAAAGATTTTGCTGAATCGTCCTTCTGACGTACACTTTAGGTCAGTTTTGAAGTACTACTCAACTGCCTTTCTCAACTCGAAGATCGTCTAGCCATTTATACGAGCTTTACTCTAGCGCCTCCCGCCAAGCGTAGGGATGCACCTGGTGAACATCTGAGGAGACTAGTGAAATTCCTCAAGCCATTACGAGAGATCAACACACCGCCGACTACCTACCCTGGGGAAGTTGATATTTTATCACTGGTGCCTCAAGTGGAAGATGCATTTGAAGACACTGCGGGAAAGCTCTCAGAGTCTTAGCATGTTGGCAAGCGAAAATAGGATGTTCTCTCCTTTGATCATATGTGCCTACCTGCAATGACGATTTCCTTTGAATAACATACGGAAATATTGTTTCTTTTGAGTGAAATGAAATTATCTGGCCTCGTTGGTTCGCTTTTGCGTCGATCGTTGATAAGTCTTGGATTGAATTCCCGCGCCTAGTTTATCCGACCAATAAGAAATTTGGTTGACAAAACTTTGTTCCACTCAAGGCCTATAGAAAATGGATCCACTAGGAACAAGAATCGGCCCTCCCAGAAACTATCTGTCCAAGTCTTACTAAGCCCTTGCAGTCACCCTACCACACCTAGTTCGACCCTTACCGTGCATCTATAGTTCTGCCATCCACTATAAATACATCCTTCCTCTACTTCCAGTTGACTAAATAGTTAACTCCACTTCATTACAATAGCATTCACACGACTCCCTTGTTTATGTCATTCATGGATTGCATCGACTCTGGTCAGACCCGCGTCATTATCTACGCTTGCGTCACAGATCTGCCCGGTAATCCGCTAGCACGTCACCACACTCTTGGAGACCTGTTTTGCAAGCAAGTTCTCCAACGACATCTCAATACAAAATTGCAAGTTTCGGGCTATGATCACCTGTACATTCCTCCTGGTTTTGATTCGGATCAGCCAGTGAAGAGATGGTTCATCTACGACTTAAACGTTACAGGCAGACTAAAGGAAGAAGAACTACTTGCGATACCACATATGGTTTTTTTGGCAAGCCGACAAAATGACAAATGGTACGATACCAAGATCCTATATCTCAAATCTACTCACTCGAGTCTATAGGGTTTTTGTTCCCCGAAAAAATTCGATTGAAAGCGCAAAATACAGATGTCGATCATACATCTGGGGTGGAAGAAGGGAACAAGATCTTGTAGCCGAAATGAGAGGTCAGAAAATTGGGCAGGAACCTCAGCATGAAATTGCCACTACACCCTAGATACGGCAACCCCTCTACAGTCTAGCCCAATCCTCTTAAGGTGTCTCTGGGGGGGTTTCTCCTTTGCACTCGGGGCAATTCTCATCAGGTTCATCCTCTTGCAGGATGTGGACGTCGTCTCGCTGGACTGGAGGGCAGGCTGCTCCGGTTGGGCTTTGTAGAGCAGTATCGCATCTTGCAATATGTTTCAGTTTCAGTCCGTTATTCCCCTCAATTTCCTCATGCATGTCTGAGCATCTAAATCTGGCGTAAATGTTTTGACACATCTACTCCTGTGTTAGAACCGTTCCAGTTTTTATCGATTAATGAGAGCTTACATTGATCGTGGTGTTGAAGACTTGAGATAACAGTATTCCAAACTGTGATGAAGAGGGATGTAGCTTGCTGGTTGATCAGCCTTGCAAATAAGTTCCGGCCCTTGATGGGTTGCGCTGGTGTTACTCACGCTAAGCTGCGAATAGTGTCGGCCCCTCTGGACTGAGGGTTTTGTTCAGAGGATATTTAGTAACCGCCGCTGATTTTAGAAGGGAGAGAGCTGTAGAGAACAGATTTATGAGGCCCCGACGCAACACCTAAAGGAAAACTGGCCATCGTCCACGTATTGATGGCCCCACCCGCATCTTTGATGCCACAAATGAATGCCCAATTAACCTTTCCGTCGCAGATGATATGCTTGGCAATTTTCTCCGGAATTTTCCGCTGCCAATTTCTGCTATGGGTTTTCCCCGACCCAAGGCCACCAACATTATTTTCTTTATTTTTGTACCCCGCGTGCTGCGATGGGCTTCTCCCGCATCCTGCGATGGGCTTCCCCTACGTACTATGATGGGCTTCTCCCGCATCCTATGATAGGCTTCTCCCGCGTCCTGTGATGGGCTTCTCCCGCATCCTGTAATGGACTTCTCCCGCATCCTGTGATGGGCTTCTCCCGCGTCCTATGATGGGCTTCCCCTACGTCCTGCGATGGGCTTCCCCTACGTACTATGATGGGCTTCCCTCACGTCCTATGATGGTCTTCCTCGAGGCGCTAAAAAGAATTCTGAAAAGGATAGGCCATGTTGCGTTCTGCAGCGGGCTTTCCCTTAGCGTTGCTCCGCCTTCCCGATATTCCGTTGGTCACTGATCGGAAGGTCTGCTCTCCGCTTTGATCAGTTCTTGCAATTATTCCCGACGCTCGGCCACGACAGTTTCCCTGCAATGGCCCACAATGTATATGTGTGAGCTTCCTGCGATGGGCTTTTCCACCCAAAACATCCCTACGGTGGACTTTTCTGGATGACTGCTCTGTGAAGGGTTTCGTGGCGTCTCATGGTGGGCTTTCCCCTTCCGATGGGCTTTCCCCACGTCTGTGGCCCCTCGATGGGCTTTCCTGGATAGCTCCATGTCCTTCAATCAAGGAGAGCTGCGCTGCTAAGACGGCGCCAGCGAATGATGGAACATATAATAGGCAATGGTATGACCTCAATTCGGATCGCACTTCCCATATATCGAGACTCGTCTCCCCGAAAACACCAAACCCCGTCACTTGAAGCCATGGCATCAGCCGAGACGATCCCAAAGACCGTACCAACTTCATCAAAGCCGAATACGCCTCCACGGACCCCCACCCAGTCCGTGGGTCCTATAATCTCCCTGCATCAAATCCAACAGCTTCTGGAGGCCTTGAGTCGAGCTGCACCTAGCAAGGAGGAAAGCAAGCCAGCGGAGATCGAAGTGGATAATGAAAATGAGGAGGGACCAAAGGCTAGAGCTTCGAAGCTCGAGTTCAAGATGGTCAATGAGACGTATGTTTCCCCAAAATCAGAAGTGAGAGCGCATGCAAGTTGATGCTAATTTGTATTCAGTTGGAGCAAATCTGCTTACAAGTACACTATTGCGGAATCTCAGGAGTGCTCAACCAAGGAGGATGATAAATGGGTGGAGTATATTTTTGTCATTCGAAAGAAATTCGGTATGGATCTTACCTTATTTTCTGAGTTTACTGATAATGATGCTTCTCAAGACAAGGAAAATAAGTACTACACCGAATACGTGGATGTTAAGTCAGAAGGACTACAAGATGTCTTGCGCGAAATCTTCAAGGATGTAAATGGAATTTCCCTTGGGGAAGATAAGCCATCAGTAAGCAGGAGCTTCACAGTCTCTGAAGGAGGCAGGACATTTTCCGTTCATCCTAACTTTGGTTTTAGGTCCATCCGGCTCTCTTACTCACCTATCTACCTCAGTTAGAGGCATATCAGACTATTCACAGCACACACTCCAGTATCCAGCATCTTAAATTACTGACACAATACCTTACCGATCACTACGATGCAACACTCAAACGTTTCAATGCCCTCCTCAAAGAAGGCAAGATCAGTTTCGATCTTCTCTGGATACTATTTCAACCAAACACACTGGTCTATACAACCTGCCCCGGTTCTGATCAACCTAGATGTCTTAAGTTCGACTTTGGCCAAATGGAGCAATCATCTCAGGGTGAGTGTTTCTTCAAACTGGATTGCCGATATCTCGACTATAATGGAAAAGTATTTGGTGAGGTCGAAACCTCCCTGGCTGTTGCCGAGTTCCGGGGCGCAAAAAAAATCAATACCCTTGATGTCTTTCCTTTGCAATATCATGAACAAGCAGAAAAGCTAAGAGATACTCTTACTGCACGCGGTCGGAAATTCATCTCCTTGATAGGGATATACCATCGCAACTACAAAGGCATTGCATTTATCAAGCAAAAAGGGAAGTACGACAAGGTTTATGTGGAAAGCCGGGTTATGATTGATGCCGGCGAGTTCAAACAGGTCAACCCAAATTATAGCAGCTCGCGCATTAGCTCTCGTGCGGATCTATTTGAAGAGCCCTTTTCACACGACCCTTTCTTGGGATGGGGCTCTCCTTCTAATGATTCGAAAGCTGTCAAGACCAATAGCATAGCACCCAATGAGACGAAGGGAGAAGATTTACTGCTTTGCAGTCCAACAGTGTTGGGATTCAGTTTCAGCAATAAACTGTGGCGTGAGTATCTCTGAAGCTTTGTTCCTACCTTGACTACGCTCTTGTTGGCATTGTTTTTAAGCTGATAAATTTGAATATAGTTGAATTTGCAGTTGCTCACATTAGGGACATTATTTGGGATCCCTCGCCATTCGAAAATCTCGTGCTTCCAGAAAAACAGAAGAATATCATACAAGCACTCGCGGAGAGCCAGAAGATTGAAACAGACAAGCCTTTCGATGACTTTATAAAAGGAAAAGGACAAGGCCTTGTTATTCTTTTACAGTATGACTTTTATATCTTGTTTCTTTATTTGAATTCTGCTGATGCCTTCTGTAGTGGTCCAGCTGGGGTTGGAAAGACCTTGACGGCTGAGGGAATTTCGGAATTCCTTAAAAGACCCCTCTACGCAGTATGAATCTGCCTCAAGGCCTATCCATCCTTATTCACTCTTATGCTGATGCTACGTCTAGGTTTGTGCTGGTGATCTCGGTGTAGACTCCAGTAGGCTAGAGACAAAACTCTCCAGTATACTCCATCTTGCTCGTCATTGGAATGCTATACTACTCCTTGATGAAGCTGATGTCTTCCTGGAGGAGCGTTCCCTTCATGACACCAATCGCAATGCTTTGGTGTCTGTATTTCTACGTCAAGTAGAGTACTTTCAAGGGACTATGTTTCTTACTACGAACCGAGTTAAAACATTTGACGAAGCATTCCAAAGCAGAATTCATTTCGCGTTGAAATACGGGAAGTTAAGTAAATCTGCAAGGGAGAAAGTCTGGGCCGCATTTCTTCAAAGATCCGGCACGAATCGTGTTAAACCTAATGAGGTTGGGAAGTTGATAGAGAAGGACATCAATGGGAGACAGGTAAGTTCTAGAGAGTCGATCGGAATTGAATTTACACTGATTGAGGTCGGGATTTAGATAAAGAATGCCGTACGGACAGCGCTTGCCCTAGCTATGAACGAGGGGAGGGACATGTCTTACGAACATTTGGAAACTGTTATTGATGCGACTGCTGACTTTGATCACGACTTTAAAGGGTCGGGGTACATTGAAAATATGAGGTCATATACATAACTATCTTGAGAGGAGGTTCATGTCTTCATTAACGAATCTCATTTCATTTTTCATCTCTTGTAACTATTTTTCCTAAATCTTGTGCTTCGGTCAATCTTGTACATATTCTGCAACTCTTTCTGCGGTGACGGTGAGACAGCTCCCTTCCGAAGCTCGTCACGTATCTCGAGGCTGTGATTTTATTGGAAATGGTAGTGGCGTATCTTGCAATAGATCTCGCCATCGCTCGGCTTCTCCTCGTAGCGGTTGGCATCTGGCGAAAATAGGTTAGTATTGACCCTACTTACAGGGCATCTCCATACCTACAAGGTATAATTTGACCGCCCACCACTTGACCCTTAGAGAGAGAAATTCGTGCACAGCTTGAATCCGGTGCCCACCCAGCTCCGGTATCCTTCCGTCTGATTACTCAGCAAATATCCAGCCGAGCCTCCTGTAAAGCCTTCATCTGTCGCTTCCCACATTAATCCTCCTCACACACCTCTCTTCTTTTTTGCGATGTTAACGCCTGCTCCTATCTCACCTACTCATATGTCATGTCGACTCTCTCGGTCTAGCTTGTGATGGCTCTTTCCAAATCGGAAATAATCAAAAGTAAACCTATCGGAGGAGGCTTAAATGACTTTCGCGACTCGTACAACGCTACCTGGACAGACATCCCTGAGCTATCTGATGCGGTGGGGCATATGCATATTGGTGACGAAGGTGAGATATGCTGACTGGACGCGAAGTACTTTCTAATGTATATAGGCCTCAAAAATCTAGTACTCGACCTTGTATTGGCATTGCAAAACCTTCCAGCGGCTCGTCTGCTTCCTTCTCCAAATGGCCGTGGAATTCTCCTAGGCGACCTTTCAAGGTTCATTTCATTGGTGGTCTCAAATGATTTCAACATCAAATCAGTTATCCCTCTACTAAATAAAGTCGTCGACAAAGCACCAGATGCAGATATTTGGGATGCGGTCTATGGCCTGGTCACTGAGTCGACGCCTCCTCCTCGTCCATTGCCTTATCCTAATCAGACTCCAATTTCGTTCAATACTGGCAGCCTGGCCAACACGTCTGAGTACAGAAAACACTTTGACGGCGCACTGAAGGATGAGCTTGATTCGTCACTCCATATTGATATCCCGAACTTTTTTGATACATTCTTTGGTGAGCTTACGAATCTCGAGTCGGTGGCTGGGGTTGTGTTTAAAAAATGCCAGGAGGGTGAAAATCCACTATACAAAGAGGGAGAAGGAGGTGGCTGGCGTGACTGGCCGGAAGATGCTCAGGAAGAAAAAGTCTTGAAGTGGTTCAAAGAGCGGATCGATATGTTCCTGGAGTTCGCAAAAGAATGTGGGTCAACCCCAGAGGTTCGACGAAGGCCCTTGGGGCAACCCACTCAACACCTATCGGGCTCCACCACCAGACGAAAACTCGATGTTGGTTTCGCAAATGACACCAAGATTAATGAAAGCCCCAGATACGATTGGTCACAGATCCTCGTGCCGGGAGAGCTGAAGAGCAACCCGACTGCAGATAGACGTAACGACACATGGCTCGACCTGGCGAGATATGCAAGACATGTGCTTACTGCTCAAGATACTCGTCGATTTGTCCTTGGTTTCACGCTCTGCGGTTCCATAATGCGACTGTGGGAGTTTGACAGACTTGGGGGCATTGCATCCTCACCATTCGATATCAATAAGGAAGGCTTGCGGTTCGTCTCTGTTATATTGGGATATCTCTGGATGAATGAAGAGCAGCTTGGATTCGATCCTACCATCTTTGAATTGGATGGTAAACGTTATATGGAGATTACACGGAACAGTAGAACAGAGCGACTTGTCCTCGTCGAATTAATGAAACGGCACTCGTCTGTGGCTAGTAGAGCGACGACTTGCTGGAAAGCATATTGTGACGGAGACAAGTCAAAGACGATCCTTGTTGTCAAAGATTCCTGGCAATACCCAGAACGGGGAGAGGAAGGCGTATTGTTACGTGACGCAACAGAGAGGGGAGTGGTGAACGTGGCGAGGTATTATCATCATGAGACGGTCCGTATAGGTGGGAAAGACGACGACATTAATGGTAATGTCAGAAAGGGGCTGGACATAATGAAAGCGACCGACGCCTTTCGACATGCTTCGGCGACCAGCAACGCAGAAAGCATGATGCCTCCCCCAAGTACATCCGGGGGCAGAAGTAGGAGCACTACACGGAAGAGATCGTCCAGCTCACTCAACACACCATTACCACCAAATAAGCGCTCATGTTCAACTTCTCCACACGCAGATAAGGGGCGCTCTGAACCGCCAAATCGAATACATCGCCGCGTTATCCTATGCGATTATGGAAAGTATATTTACAAGGCAAGCTCTCGAGTGGCTATGCTTGCCGCGCTGGAGGGTAACATTACAGGTATGAGATATAGCAGAGACTCTTCTATTCAGACTAACCGTAATAGGGCATGAGTCTCTACGTGACTTGACCGGTATAATTCAGAGCGATGTATCGATTGGTAACCTAATGATGAATGAGGAAGAGGATAATCCTTCCTGGCAGTCGTTCTTGATCGACCTCGACCTGACAATCAAGGAAAACCGGGAAAAACCTTCTGGTGCACCAAGCAAAACTGGCACAAGAGCTTTCATGGCAATAGGCGCGCTCTATGGCGAGGAACACTCCTTTATGCATGATTTGGAGTCGTTCTTCTGGGTCCTCTTCTGGATTTGCATTCATTACACTGGGCCTAATGGGGAGAGCAGGGTAGTGTCAAAGTTCGAGAAGTGGAACTATGCACATACAGACGAACTGGCTGAGATAAAATCAGGAATAGTGGTCCATGAGGGCGATTTCATCAAGACGGTATCTCAGAACTTTACACTATATTATCAATCATTTATTCCTTGGGTCAATAGATTGCGGAAAGTTGTATTCCCAGAGGGCAAGAGGTGGGAAAGAAAAGAGTTGACACTCTATTCCCAGATGAAGGCAGTGCTAGAAAAGGCAAGGAGTGATCCAGAGGTTTCGGTAGAGTAGTGGGGCTGAAGTTTTATATAGTACAAATCTACATGCTGTTCAGCGAAGATAAAAATAGTTTGAACTCTCATCCTTATTATCAGTCCAAGGATTCAGCCGCTCAGTCCCATTCTGGTAATCCCTCAGCGCCCACTCCCAAAAGCTCCCTGGAACTTTCTGCTTATCTTCCGGCTTTAAACCCATCTTCTCCTCCAAATATCTTGGCCAGTGCTTAGCATAAAACCCACCAATCTCCACTGATACCTTCACCTTAAGCTGTGCTAGCCCGCGGACAAAGACCACGCTTCTTCCCAGCCCAAAATGTAATGGATCCTCTATGTTCCATGGTGGCTTCGTGCCCCAGGGTCCCTCTGCATCCCAGTAGACACTCAATTGTTGAATATTCGTTGCTTCTCGTTGCAGTTTATCGAAAAGTCGGTACCATTGCTGAGTATCAGCGGGGCGGGACGTCGCGTTAGGGAAGAGGAAGAGACTGGTGATTCGGGCGGCATTGTTTTTCTCGAGCCAAGTCATAAGAGCCTTGGGCTCTGACACATTGATGGTAAGGGATGGGAGGAGATCATCCGAGGCATGGTTGATAGTGTCGAGCGCCTGCAAAGTAGGGTCGGTTCCGTCTGCCCACCAGTGACCTGCAGGGCTATGGAAAGAGATGTATGGCGGGGAATACATCATAAATCAAGGTGAGACTGGCAACTTTTGGGGCTTTTTTGCACTTGGCCGAACAGAAAAGATGATCGTTAATGAATGAACAGTTATGGGACGTACCCCGCTTCTATACCTTGGCAACCGTGGGACACGTGCAGTTGTCATTTTGAGCCACCGAACAGTTAGATTTTGTCCTCTTGTTGGTACTTGCACTGCCATGGAGGCCGGCTGTAAGAGGCCGCACACCGGGAGATTGTACACTGAGAGCATGTACACAGGGAAAGTGTACACCAGGAGAATGCAGCAGCAGCTCTTTTGCTCGGCCCACCACGTTAATTACTCAATCCATTCTTATACGCCACACTATAATCATGTGGCTATACGCCATAATCGTGCGAATACTCTGATCGTGTGAGAATAGGGTTGATGCGATCGCCATGATCGTGCGAATACTCTGATCGTGTGAGAATAGGGTTCATGCGATCGCCATAATCGTGCGCGAGAATAGGGTTGATGCGATCGCCATGATCATGCGAATACTCTGATCGTGTGAGAATAGGATTCATACGATCGCCATATTTGTGTGAATATCGTGATCGTATGAACCCTATGCTCGCACGATCGCCATATTTGAAGAACCTACATTGCTGCGGAGGAATGGAAATATGAGAGAACGGAGGAATGGATCAGTTACATTGCTTAGGTAGGCTACATGCTGTCTATTCTAATAGCTCTAAAGACCTGTCTTCCACCAAAGACTCAATTTCTACATCAGTCGCTCTGTCAATGACAACTTCCTCCTACCACTGAATATCAGTTCATAGAAGGCTTGAGGTGTTATAGCATTTTCTCGCGTTCTGACTTCAATCCCTTATCGAATTCTATAGGAGTCTTTTTAACCGGCAGAGGGTAGCTTTGGTCCTGCATATATTTCAGTATTTGGTATATAATATAGGTCTCAACAGTTCTTACGATCTGTTCCAAAGTTGGAGGCCAGGAAGGTTGATCAGTTGACTTATAGGTATAATATCTGCCCTTGCGACGCAGTAGGATAAAGACATCTGCTCCACAAAGCAACCGTAATTCATCCCCCTTCTTTAAGATATTGTTTTTTCGTTTGCGAAATTTTTCATCTGTTGCTTTGTTTAACTTTGTTGTCATTTTGTCTTTTTGGGGATATACAATATCCCATACTGTGATGCCGACTGCATTGATGTGCTGGTTCTTATTAGTCTCTTGGTAGAGGGACCAGAAATGAAATATAATTTACCATTAGCCGCTAGCGGTTTCCTGTTCTCGGTTTTCGGTTTTGGACTTAGCTTCTCCCGGTACTGAACCCCCTCTGGCCCATTATCAGCCCCCTCCTCCAAAACCGGCCCCCCTCCAAAAACCGGCCCCCCTCTAAAAACCAGCCCCCCTCCAAAAGTAGACCTCTCCAAAACCGGCCCCTCCCCCAAAGTGGCTCCTTATCCATTATGGGTCCCTCCTCCGCTTTAGCTCCAGACTCTTAGGACTGAGATGGCGTATTTTGTGACATCCTAACCGCCTATACCAATATCTATTTTTGGACATGTTATTTTTGGGGAAACTATTTCCGGCTTTGCAATGGCAGAAGCGATGGAGTAGAGTCGCTTTTGAAGGAGAGCCACTTTCGGTTCCTGCTCAATAGTAGCTAGAGTATGAGAATAATGAGAGGCTACGTCCTGCTAAGCGGCGGCAGCGGTCCTTGTCTTACGACGGCCCGATGTGTTAACACCATCTTCAGCAGAGATCTACTCACCAACGTAGACCTCGCCCCAAATCCTATCCGTACTCTCCGAAGTCGCACTCCCTTATCAAGGTTCGAGAGTCACTGTACTCTCAATCCCCTTGTCCGCTGTGCTCCAGCCGCTATGACTCTCCACCCCCCATTGCGCATTACTCAGCACTTGTATTCTCAACAATTTGGGTGCAAGCAAGTATACGATGAATCGTGCATACGATGAACTTTGTACACAATGAGGTAGGTTATTTGGGCGCTAGCAAGGAATATATACATGAGATCATTTAGGCGTGATCACAGCTGTGCGGTATCTGCAGAGTATATATATCTAAATTTAGGAAGCGTCTACCCCCAAAGCGAAGAATCCCGCAAGGGAAAATCCCCTAGGGTCCCCTATAAGCGCTGAAAAGTGTCTGCCCTCGGGGGAAGAACTCCAAAGGGAGATAAAAATACACATCTCCTGTGGGAAAAGACAGTGCGGATTGAGAACTGAGAGATAAGGGAGACAAAATACAAATCCCTTGCGGGCAAAACCCGTACGGGCCACCTCAGGAGTCCTTTGGCTGAAAAAATAGGCATCCCCTGTGGGCAAAGACTGTGCGGGTTGAGATTACAAGAGAAGCTCTTGCAGAATGGAGAATGTGGCGGCTGGAGGCTCCCACATGCTCGAACTGCCGCGTAGAATTCTGAACATTTAAGCTCCTTGAAATGCCCTTGTTGAATGAGGCGGTGCCAAGCACCACAAGGATTGTGGCGATACATGTAGCAACCATCATGGTGTCTCGGACGCTCCGAGCATTACGTAGTTTCAGCTGGCGATGGGCCGGAGGCCCACCATGGCCATTACAGGCATTTAAGCCGGTCGGAACTCCATGTAATTAATTCTAAGAGATACGCAAGCAATACTACTATTCTACCCCTCATTCTCCTCCCGCTGCGCGCTCAATAACCAACAGCCCTCGTTTTTGTAGCTACAAACAAGCAACAATTGAATTCTATTCTATACAATCGCACCTTCGTGACCACCTTATACCCGCTGTTTTTTCAACATGACTGCCTTCTGTCCCTATTCCGTAGCCTGCGTTCCCTCACTCGTAGCCTGTGTCGCAGCCTTCCACCGCAATGCGAGGCTACCAGGGGTTATGGTAGTCACCTCCTGGTTAGGGGTGGTAACTTACCAAATAGGGATGGTTTCTTTTGTATTTTCGTGGTCGCTGAAGTCTTCTAGAAACCAATCGCTCCTGGAAATGTGTAGAGCGAGCTAGTCCATCTCATATTTCTCGTCCGATTTCCTCTTTGCAGGGTCCTTATCCAGTCTAAGGCGGACCACAGCCCTTAAAACGGGCATAAGAAAGACCACGACTAGTTGTGCGATAGCGTTCGACCAATTAGATAGACGAAAGTCTTCGAATTGGGCGATATATCCAAGTATTCCACACATTATCCCAAGTACAGTGGTGACAATTCTTGATGTTGGGGGGTAAAACGATGTTCGATTGAGAAGGGCAGGCGGCGAGCCATAGGCTCGCCTCCTGCCAAGAAACGGAAACTAGCTGACTTTTAGAGCTTGCGTCAAATGTGGTCCAGCCCATTCTTTGGTGCATGAAAGAAAATTCTGTTCTCCGATGTACTGCCAAAGCTAGCCATCAACAAGTAACCATTCCGTATACAGGCTAATAGCCTTGAGTAGCTTGGGATCCGCTGTTGCATCCCTTTCCAAGCCTTCAAGCCCCGTCTCCAAGTTGGCACCCCATGTATTTCCCACATCCTCTGGCCATCCAAAATCTCTTGCCCTAATACAACGCTTTGTGCAGTATGTTGGCTGATGACAACTTGGTGTGAGAGAAAGATAGAGTTCAGTGAAAGGAATCTGTGCTATGAACCGAGAAGCTCAAATTTCCAGAATTTTCTCTCCTGCCTTCAGACTGGCGAGTTCGATTTCGAGCGTGTTCCTCCTCTTGAGAGTCTCCTCCTCCTCGCCCGCAATCTGATGTAGCTCGGTGTCCGACATGTTGCCGATGAAGTGCGGGGAGAAGACCCAGAGGGGGCTGGTCTTACCACTGACTAGAAAGTGATCAACTGCTTGTAAACAAACAGCATCGACGAACCTCTTTTGAGAAACCTTGTAGTAGGACTTCAGCGTATCATGCAAGTCTTGAATCGTATGGCCATCATTGCTCACGGCCACTCCTAATATGTCTCTAAGGCGTAAAAGCGGCTCTCTCTCTCCATCTCCCGTCTCCCATGAGTTGAGGGCTTCAAGTTGGAGCTTTAGACGCGCTTCCCGTGCCTTGCGCACGTTCTCCGCGAAATAATGATTCATCGTCATTAGATGTCCATGGCGCTCAATCTCGACCAAGAAGGAAACTTGCTGCAAAGCCCTTTCGTATGACGGGAGAAGAGACTGGACTAATTTAACCCACAAACGTTCGCGGAGCACGTTGTCATTACAGCAGTACTGAAGAGTCTCATGACTGAAGTGGTGGATTTTGCGTATGACATTCGTTACATGGCTCTGCGCGTAGAAACCCCATGCTCGTGATTGCTCAGCGAATAGTGATGGCATGAGAGAAGGGTTTGTTGTGCCAATCTCAAATCCTTTCGACCGCTTATATTTGTATGTGATCCATTCCATTATGTCGTCCTTAGCAGTTTCTGGCACCATTTCTGTTTGAGCCATGATGCTTCGCAGCTCCGGGTATTGCGGCAATTCGGTCTCAGAACCCGGGGTTTCTGCCGAAGAGTGCGAATCAGCATCAGAAGTTCGATCATCATCTGGAGTTGGTGTGCCTCCAGAGAGCACCTCAGCTGCGGGCCGGATCCGACCAAAAGGTCGAGTGAATCCTTTCTTGTGGACCGTCTCAGAGAAGCCCCGGTTCATCTCCATGACAAGTGTAGCTAGTCTGAAGATATCGTCCATTTCGAAGCATTGGTCTCGGCTGTAGTATGCATCAATGGCCTTCGTTGTAATTTCACGGAATTTTGAAGCGATGTTGATAAGATGATTTCGCTGCTCACGTGCTGTTTGTCTCGCTGGCCCAATCTCCTTCAGCTGTTGCTCCAGCTTTTCCATCCTTCTTCGAATGTCTATCACGACCCCCTGGAAACTGCGTCGGGTGACGTCAACCAGTAAGTTGTTCAGCCTATGTTTCAGGGCCTTAATGCCCGCTCTCTCCTTTAGGACGGAGCTCCAGGGGTCTAGGTTGAAGAAGGCGATCTCTTTCATATTACGCTCGTCGAACGTGGTACTGAGAGCACTTTGACTCCTGTTGCACACGATAGTGTACCCGAGCTCAAACCGGCCTTTGCCCCCCATATTTGCAACGAGTTCCAAGATCTAAAAAGTATTAGCAAACGGTCTCATGAGTTTAAGGGCACTCTTGAACCTTGTATTCGGCTCCTTTATCTACAAGATCTGGCTTGGTCAATACTCCGAGCGTACGTTGGCCATTGGGATCAGCGTCCTCTGCCATTTGAATGATCTCTTGGGTGGCGATGTCAACGTTTGCTGGAACCACGGCTCTAACATCTATCAGTATTGTCCTATCGAATTTGAAACTCATCGGATACTAACAATATGATACTTCGTGGGTTGCTCAGATACCTTCCAACCATCTGCCTGACCACACCCATGTCTTCCTTTGTCGTTTGGCCTACCGTGGGTTCTAACAAGTTTCAGCAAATCTACAATCACCACAAGCCTTGCAAAAGAGGAGTACTTCAAAATAGACCAGGAAGGTCAACAACACTGAAATGCTCATATTCTGGCCCTGAGAGCTCAAACTTCAGGATGTTATGAGAGAAGGACTCCATATCATCCTCACGAGTTTGCCCTGGCGATGGAAGGCCCATACATTCCGATGCCTGTGTATGAGCGCACGAGAGGGTTAGCTTAGCGGAGTCTGTATTTGACTGTGCTTACCTCTGCTAGGATGTTAGAGAAGGTCTTCTGGTCCAAAGCTTTCAATTTCTTTTTACCGAATCTCGCTATTGCATCTACCTTCGAGCCATCTTGCCCGTGAGCGGCCATGATGCTGGCTTCGGTAGCACTGGTTTTAGACCGTTTGAAAACGATCTGAGTAGGGAACCGTGTACAGAGGCCTGAATCTCTGGGAAATGGAAGCCCAGTTAAGCCTTCGAGTACTGAACTTTTACCACTTGATTGATCGCCCACTACGACAAGCTATCATATCCTTCATCAGAATTCGCCGAAAACATGCACCTAATTCAAACTTACCTGTGGAAGAGATACATACTGATCTAGCCGTAAGTCGTACAGCTCATCGATCTTTTGCAAGCGGGATCGATCTTCTGCTAACATCTTGAGTGGTTCACACGTGAGGGTGTGATAGTTCTGATGAGATACGTTCTTTAACCCAGAGAATAACGACGTTCAGGACTTAAATCAGTCTCGATAGGGGAATTTAGCGTTCCTCCCAAGGCGAACCGAGAATTTTTTTTTTTAATAGATATCGAACATATATGCGAAATAGAGGCCACGTCGCAAAGATGGCATAATTAGGCGGTGGTCAAAAGCAACTGTTGTTGCCGGGATAATAGGCAATGGGAGGTGCACACGTATTAGCCAGGTGGTTGGCACAGGTCCCGCTGAGTAATCAAGTATACCCAGCTTCACTGGGTAATTGGGCCCAACACCGTGGGTTTGTTCGCTTGCTTTGCTCCGCAGTTTGAGGTGGTATGCGGGATTGTTTTTGACGTCGACGAGCTGAGAAGGCAATTTCTAGTGTTCGAAACGGGAATTCTAAGATCCAAGCACTGGCCAGCACCCTCCTGCCCAGCTGCGAGATGGAGTCAAGGACTGTCTCAAGCTGTCCTCCCATGACCCTCCGGGAACGCGAAGTCTTGGAGGCAACAGAGATACAATTCTTGGTACCGCCCCTCCCGAGCATCTTCACAGCCACTGCGACAGAGGTCTTAACTAGAGCGGTGGAGCTCCCCTCAGAACCTTACAGATCATCACTGACTAGGTTCCTAGCTATTGACAACCTTCGTAAATCGCTTACTGTCTACGCTCCATGACGGTGACGATTCTTTATTGACGAAGATCCCGACCTCTGGCTCCTGGAGGCTGGAAAACAACGAAGGTGGCATTATGAATTTGGACAGCTGGGATCCGCGGCAGACAAATCTAAACGCCTATAAGGTGGTCGCCTTGCCAATTATGGGCGATCCTGCAGTACTTACCCCTATCTACCCACAATGGGCGACTTTGGGAGGATCGTGGCAGCGGACTTCGGGCATTAAGTCTATTCAACTACCTAGTCAAGAGGTCTTTGAGATTCGAGGGTCACACCTGCTAGTCGTGGTTCACTACAGAGTGAATGTTAGAATCTCCAACAGGAGAACCAGGATTGACGAAGCACGATCCAGTGTATTGATTCCAGCAGATCTAAAGGTGGCCGATCTGGTGAAAGCCTTTATTGCCGTCAACAATGGAGTCGGGCTCTTTGTCATACCAGACTTGTCGAACATGATACGTGCGACAGATGCTCGAACGGCCACGGAACTTGGTTGGAGGCACGGCACCGAGTTGAGGCTATGGACTTAGTGAGCAGTTCCGGGGAGTCTGGATTACGTGTACATCAGAAGAGGCGCTTCCTCCAACATCGGCTTGAGGCGCATTCGCTCTGCAAGAGGAGAGCGTCATATTGTCTATTGGGTATAGGAGGTCTTTGCACCCCTTCGGAGGGCAGGATCCGTTGGCACGATGGGGTCGGGCGATATAAGCTAATAGATATTGGATTTGCAAATTCGTTTCCTCTATACTCTTGCGTAACTGCTGGCATATGTGACGGTTGAGGTCATCTTTGGATAAACGATATTGAGAGATATCGTTGATGTTGGAGACAACTGATTCGTGTTCGTATTGTCTAGCTACATAGGAATACGAGGCCTGATTTATAGACCTCGTCTCAAAGAAAGTGTTTTATCGCAGCTAAGCTGCTAGCGCCTTCGTAGGACCATAAAGAGCTCAAAGAGCGTAATTGCCTCATGCTCTAGCATGAGGACCGCTGCCTGCAGAGCAGTTGCATATTGGTTGGCCGTCGACTTTTTCCATGCCTCCCAACCTGATGGGTGGATTTTGCCTATTGGAGTACGTCCCATTGATGCTTCAACGTTCGCCAGGTTGCTTCCGGTCAAGTCCGAATAGTTAACATCAGCGCCTTCTTCAATCGCACTCGTCACGCCCGCCATGTCTCCTTCTTCTGCTGCTTTCACCAACAGCCGGAACAGGCTATCTTTTCCTCTGGGATTGAGGGATCTTGCGTACATGACGAGGTCTTTCTGCCACCTCCAGAGCATGGTTGACACAGCAAGATATCCAGGATCTTGCTCGCCACTGAATTTTGGCATATCCATGTGATTGGCGTGGATCGATTGCGAGCCATATGCAGGCAAAATAGCAGAGCGGTGAGGCACAACCTTCCTGATATCAGTATTATTCGTTGGACGGGCAGGAGTAACTAACCAATCCAACGCCCGCAACAGGCAGCTCCTCAAAAAAACACATAATTCTGATTTCCGGCTTGTGTGTATCTCTTCGCGCCCGCAACATCGTATGGAAGTCTTTCTGTATACCTGCAAGTACCTCTGAGTCTGGAGTCAAGACTTCGACGATCCTGTGGTTCGTTGGGCGGAGGAGGCTCATGAAGTTGGTGAATAAGGTGGCCCAGTTGGCAAGGTCAGCTCCAGCGTGGGATGAGACTTCCCACGCGGGGTAAAGAAGGGCTATACTGCAGGAACGGTACTACGGTCTAAATTCCTCGTCGGCAGGTTGACTGTCGGGCCAGGAACATATGGTATTGACGGAAGTTTGAGAGCGCTACCACCAGCACATAATACAAGCCTTCCTTTTAAGGGAGCTCTCATAACAGGTCGGTTACAACGGTACCAATTGGGAGTGGAAGGGAAAGCATGGAGATTGATTATTTGACCGCAACTAGCCGGCGTTAAGATCTCGTAAAACGTGCGATGTTTGTTTATAGCTTTGGCCATACAAAGGGGTATTTCAAATATGCACACCTATCTACCCCGCAATCACACGAGAATATCTCTAGAAACCAACTTTACATGGTTATTGCAAGAATTGGCCTTCTATCAACCTTGAGAACCGAGCTCATCAACATTGGTGGACAAGCAAAGAAAACGAAAGGGCAAAGTGGAGCCAAGGCTGCCCACCCGATGGTCAAGAAACCGTCCCGTGAATCCTCGCTGCGTGATTCCGGAGATGCATCTTGTGCTCCAAGGACATCCGACAGACCTTGCACTCGATCCAATCTCCTCTTCTAATATTAGACAAATGTTTCCGCTTAAAGTGCTTGGTCAGGTCTCCTGGACTCGCAAATGAATACACGCGCTTCTCGAACGGCAAACTTGCCTCTCCTAAGCATACAAAGCAGATGGTAGGTCTCGTCTCCGTAAACACCAGTAACATAGCAGCGCTCAGTGCTTGCTTCTCGGCGTCTGCCGCCACCAGCTGCGGGCGAGCTCCCTTGGCCTGGGTCGGTGGCCTCCCACGTGGCATGGCAACGGCTCCGCCTTCCTGGAAGTGGCAGTAGGCAGCGACGGCGTCGATCGCAGCGTTGCGCCGACAGAACTCCTCCTCCACCGTCGTACCCGGCATGGTCATGACCGTCTCAACCAAGCGCTTCTGCATCAGCGGCATCTCATCGACCACTTGCACTTTGGTATCTGGGTTATCACTGAACTTCAACCCAGAGAGCTGCAGCTCGACCTCGTTTACAGGGTTCTCCATGTCCCACTGATCTCGGAGCTTTTTAAGTAGTGCGGCCCTTAATCGCTGCCTTAAATTAACAATGTCGCTACTGAGGCTTCCGTACCCAGGCTGTTTCGTGGCCGCACCCTTGAAGTGACGGTTCCACCTTGCGCGCTGTGCAAGGAGCTGACGGAGTCGGCGGTGTTTATCAACGGACTGGGACTGCTCGCGTGTGAGGTTTTGTGGGCGGTTGGGATCGATCCATCGTGTCATCCGACAGGCAGCCCGCATCAGATCCTTCTGGGGCTCGTAACCAGAGACGATGGCCCGGACATCAGCAGTGACTCGCCTTGGGAGGTAGTGCTTGATAAAGGTGTCGATATTTGCATGCTGCAGCATCATATTCTGGAGGGCATCGCTCACATCAGCTGTTCGTGGGCTATTAGCATGTCTCGACTAGGGAGGTAGGTTTGGAAATAGATGGTACACACCACTCTGATTGAACTCATTACCTGCGCCGTAGCGGAGACAGTATGGGCGTGTGGGTTGGAGGAACCCAGCGATGACGCCAACTGCCTTCATCAGCGACAATAGAGTCGCGTATGACAGAGGCTCGTATGGTGAGATCTCGTACCCGTATCCTGTCCTGACCGACTTTCGAAAGACAGGGACATCGAGTATACTCGGCTTTAAAAGCAATTCCAGCTGCTGATAGCCAGGTCGAATATCCAGTCCACTCAGTTGCCCGGCAGATGTTAGATTCGGGGCCGCGAAGGCTCGGTCGGCAAAAATGAGGCCTAGGAGGAAGACATGTGGGCTGAGGATGAGGGAGGGATCAAAGATGATCTCAGGAAGGGGGAATTTGTTCCTAGTGTCCGTGTTAGTAGTGCTTCGAACAGGAGGCAGACAAAGGGCGTACTGGGGGGGAGGGAACGGGCACAAAACTTACGCATCTTTTACCCCAAGAAATTGCTTTGTGAACTCGCATGTGAATTCTATTAAGATCCGATGCGGGCCGCCATTCGGGTCCCGAAGCAGGGTCACAACGATGTCCCGGTACCGGAGGTTGAGGAGCGCTTGAGGGCGATTTCCAGAGAAACCAGCCAGCTGGCAGAACAGAGCAAGCTGAATGCGGTGCCGGCCGTGTGTGTATCGCTTCTTCGTTGTAGTCAGGTTGGTCTGAAGGTATTCTACGAGATCCTCAACGTACATTGCCGTCTTCTCGCGCTTTCCCTTCGTGAGCTTGTGCTTCTTCACTAGTTTCCTCAGGATCTACAGAGATAATACAAACGTCTATCAGTAATTGGTCTCCTACCTCATAAAAAGATCAATAGGTATGAAACGCGACTTACCCGATGTATCTTTCTGTTGATCTCTCCTCTAATCTTTTCGCCTGTCGCCCTCTCATGCACAAGTCGAAAGACCTTCCAGTATGTCCCAAGGGTATTGGCTGACCGGACGCCGCGAACCCTCCTCCCTCCCTTCCCTCGACGCTGATTGAGTAGCCAATCGAAGAAGGCATTGATGACACGGAGCGAGATGTCCCTCATCGTCCGTTCGGGATCCTTGCGTGTGTACTTGCAGTACCTGGAAGCCGGTTAGATCGATCTGATGTATGGGAGATGGCAGATGGGACAAAGCATACTGAAAAAACCGTTCCTCGATGAAATCCAAGAGGAGGCAGCTGTTGTCGCTATAATCCTCGTTTATGTACTCGGACTCATCGAACTCATCCTCTTGATTGAGGTAGTATTCTGGCGGGTGATCTTTGTTCTCGTCAAGAAGCCACGATATGTCTGCCCCGCTATCGCCCTCGACATCCGTATCAACATCGGTCGGATTGGTATCAGGGTCACTCTTCTCATCCTCGGTGTCGAAGCAGCTCTCGATATCAGACCCATTACTGTCGTCAGAAGAGCAATCAGCCTGTTGACGACGGCGCATATTAATGACAATGACGATTAAGGCAAATAGTTTACTAAGTGACAATAGAAGGAAGGCAAAGAGAAACGGAGTATATGGGAGAAAAGAGGGCGGAGGAGGAGGACCGCCATTATAAGACAGGAGGGGGGCCTTTTTTGGCTCCTCAAGAAGTCACAAACGGGAATTGGGAAAGAGGATTCGGGCAGAGGCCCGCACTTTTCTTGGGTCCTCAAGGTGTTGCCGCCTTGGCTCTTGGTAAGCGAGCGTTAGAGCAGCGCGATATGTTGGCAAGTTGGCGGCAAAAAACAGCGGCCGAACCCCCCTCAAAACGGCAGCCAAATTGCCGTTTGGTGGTTTAAAGTAGTTAAGAAACTTTACGATCTTATGTTTGAGGAATTATTTAATCAAGATCAGTTTGGAACGAAAGAGTCTGAAGGTGTAAAACGGCGGAAAATGAATGAATTTAAGCGTTTTCCTCAACAAATGTAGTAGTTATATTTCTAGTTTATAAAGTTTGTTTGTGGGGGAATTAATTGATTTGTTTTCTATATTTTAATGAAATTTATCTATTTAATCTTTACTGGTCTATTCCTAAGAACTCGTGCTTTGAAGCTATTCTGGCCAATCAGAGCAATTGTAGGGACCGGACAACTGAGACAAACGCGCGGATAATGTTTCACCCGCACATCGAGTGCAGTTGAGCCTGACTATCAGTGGAGCTACGCTCCAATTAATAAAAAAAAAATCCTCGTATGAATTTGCGGTTCATACGAGCGTACGATCGATGCGTTCGCGCGATCCCTATATTCGCACTAATACCGAGTTCATATGAGCGTGACGATCATACGATCGGCGCGTTATTCGTGCAAACAGTCTGCGTATAAAGATCGCATCTATCATATGAACTGCGGATTCGTATGAATTTGCTAAGAAACGTGCGAACTGCGGCGACCTCACCCAAAATGCAGAGGGTGAGCGATGCCGCCCTGTGCTCGCGCGAGCTGGGCGAGTTTCAGGTCGAGGACTGCCTGAGTGCTGAGGCAACTACGCTATCGCTTTACATGGTCACATGATTGATTACAGAGTACATATAGGGAAGTTACGACACCACCGTCAACCTCTAACTGTTCACATCGTTGCCAATGTCAATGTTGTCCCCCCACCACGGCGCGGCTGAGTGTGTCTCCGACCACGAGGTAAGTAATCTCCAGTGTCTCCTTTCTTACCCAGCAAACAGAATGGTTTGACCACTGATATGTTCTATCTCCAGCCATTTCGTAATGCAGAAACCAAAGCTCCCATCAACCTTGATCGCACGCTCACAACCCCCCTCAATGCCTTTGCTTCTAACCTCACTCTTTCAGCCAACTCTGTCTCTCCTGCTGATACGACTACGATCGTCACAATCCCTTTCCTGACCCTTGCAAACTATCTGACGACAGCCCAGGAAACGGATACCCGGAGGCGCAACTTTGCAGGTACAGCGGATCCATTGGTGGTGGGTGAGAGAAAGAGAAGGAGGATGTCAACACCACCAGAGACAATATCAGCGGAGGATGAGAGAGCTTGAAAGCGTAAAGAGAGGCTGATTGAGGAGAAGATGGAGCGGGAAGATGAGACGTGGGGAAATTGATGAGTACCTTAGCTTAATTGCTTAGTAGCTAAGAGTTGTGAAATAACAAGCCTGCTCTTCTCTCTGATGAGCTACCTCCATCCGATGAAGAGCCACCTCTCTCCTTTGATATACCACTTCTCCCCTCCAATGAGCAGCTCCTCCCAACCGACAGGTTCTCTCTTCCCTTTGATGAGCTGGCTCTTTCCTTGGACAAGCTAACACCATCTTCCAACAAGCCAACTCTCTCCTTCGACAAGCCAATGCCCTCCTTCGACAAGCCAATGCCCTCCTTCGATGAACCAACACTGCCCTCCGACAAGCCAACCCCCACCTCCGACGAGCTAATCCTTTCCTTCTACAAGCCAGCTTTCTCCCCCGACCAGACAACACCACCCTCTAACAAGCCAGCTCTTTCCTTCGACGAGCTAACACTGTCGTCTGGCAAGTCAACTTCCCCCTCTGACAAGCCAACTCTCTCCTCCAATGAGCTAGCTTTCTCTTTTGACCAGCTAACACTATCCTCTGACGAGCCAGCTCTCCATTTTGACCAGCTAATGCCGTCCTCTGACAGGCCAGCTCTCTCCTTAGATGAGCTAATGCCATCGTCCAACAAGCTAACTCCCTCCCTCCCTAAGCTAACTCTCTTCTTCTACGAGCCATCTCCCCCTTTTGATGAGCTAACTCTGTTTTCGACAAGCCGCCTCTCTCTCCCGATAAACCGCCCAACCTCTCCGACAAGCCACCTCTCCTTTGGTGACCTAACTCTATCCCTCGACAAGCCATCTCCCCCTACGTTACCACTGTCAGTAGGGAAGACATTCCCCCACTTGTCGACAGCAGGGACAGAAGTGGTTGAGGCCTTTCAGCGCCACAAAAGCTGTTGCTTGAGTCGGAGCCAGCTGGAATTCCGGCTTGAATGCTGGGGGTATCGAGAGCTTATAAACTACCAAGACCTTCCATTAAAAGGCTGGGTGGATTCGAAGTTGTGGTGAGAAATCTTGAGATGGCTCATTGAAAGATGTTTTAGCTAATCTCTATTAGATATAATTACAAACCAGAGGCTGGGCTCCTAAAAGTTTGTATACCTACTAAGACCCACGACCTATTTACCATCCGTATTGTGAAGGAAATTGAAAGCTGCATCTACCAATTCTCTACCCAATGTGCTCCTTCCTTTGTTCTCCCAGCGTTCCTCGATGTCATCGAGAATAAGTCTACCAATGACATTTCCGGCTCTGACGATTGTAAGCACAAACGATCCCTGGATGCAGCATTTTCGCACCCTAATGATCGGTATCCCAGGATTGTGATTGAAACCTCATATATTCTTTGAAAGGTTAAAACTATGACAGTACTTCGCATACTTTTCTGTACATTTTCCTTAAAAATACATGCTGAAATTGTTGGGATGCATCAAGAAAATCGACGCCGTCCATTCAGTTAGATTGAGGGGCTCGATATATCATAGTAGTATTTTCACTTTGCTGTATTAGCTCAAGAGGGGGAGCAGACGGAACTAGTTCATAATATCCAGCTTCTTGCAACTGCTATCTGATCTGGACCAGTAAGGCCCAGTCGCCCTACTGCCTCTCTTCCGTCTTAAGGCAATAAGTTGTTATCTTAATGCGAAGAGATCTGGATTGCAAAATCCAGGTTATTAGTCTAAGGAGGCTATTAATTTCTATTCTTTGACTCTATCTGCATTACCTAGAGAATCCGGTAGGCTGTATAAAGGTAGTAGGAGTGGGGTAATGGCTAGAGAATTCCAGGAGCTATATAGAGGCGGTTTGGGAAAATGCAGGAGGCCAGAGAGTTCAGAATACTAGAGAGTCTGGGAGGCTAGAGAATTCGAGAGGCCGAAAGTCAGAAAGGCTAGAGAATCCAGGAGGTTAGAGAATTTGGGATTCTAGAGAATCCGAAGGGCTAGAGAATCCGAAGGGCTAGAGAATTCAGGAGTCTAGAGAATCCAGAGAGCTAGAGAGTCTGGGTGGTTAGAGAATCCGGAGGCTAGAGAATTTAGGTAGCCAGAGAATTCTAGGGGCTAGAGAATCTGGAGGCTAGAGAATTTAAGTAGCCAGAGAATCCGAGGAGCCAGAGAATTCAAGAGGCTAGAGAATCTGGAAGGCTAGAGAATCTAGGAGGCATACAAGCAATTCTATTGGCAGCTGCTCTATTTCTCTAGCTGCTTTCATATTCTAGTCACCCTTGAGGAGCCCGATTTTGCCTCAAAGTATAGCTGGAGTTTCCATATTTGCTTTTCCCAATATGTTCTATTTATTGTCAAGGAGCCAGATCTGGCCTCAACGTAGAGCTGACATTCTTATATTTAGATCTAGGGTGTCAAAACTGGTACTCATCTTGATCCTAAGAGTCTGGTAGCCAAAAGTGGAGGAGGGGGGCGATTATGGACAAGAAGCCCTTTTGGGAGGGGTCCTTTTTTGGAGGAGGGGTCCGTTTTTGGAGAAGGGGTTCATTTTTGGAGGAGGGGTTCCTTTTTGGAGGCGGGGTTTGTTTTTGGTGGAGGGGTCCATAAGTACTAGGGTAGAAGCCATTTTTGGAGAGGAAGCTAAGCCAAAACCAAAAACCGAAAACCGAAAACCTCTAATAGCAAATTGCATTTCATTTCTAGCTGCCCTGCTAAGAGACCTATTAATAAGAACCAGCACATCCATGCAGTTGGCAGCACAGCATGCGACAACAGTATATCCTCAAAAAGACAAAATGACAACAAAGTTAAACAAAGCAACAGACGAAAAATTTCGCAAACGAAAAAACAATATTTTAAAGAAAGGAGATGAATTACGAACATATAAGGAGTGGGCTCACAACCGGTGATCATATGGAAACGGCCACCGTCATGTGCCCCATACCTTATGGTTCTGCACATCCTATTCCAAATTCCTGAGAATTTTCTAAATCTTCTTTGTTGTTAAGAAGTTGCTGGATGTGAGAGTGGAGTTGCTACGAATTCTAGAATACATGTTGTGTGCGCAGCCGCGGCACGTGCGAGCTCTCGTGGCCAGAGATTCGAAGAATCCCGCGAGGGAAAAATCCCGTAAGATTTCCTAGAGGTGCCGAGAAGCATCTACCCCCAGGGGAAGAATTCCATAGGGGAAAGGTTCCCTGAGGGCTCCCATAAGCGCCAGGAAGTCATCTACCCCCAGGGGAAGAATCCCACAAGGGAAAAATCCCCTGGGGTTTCCTATAGGCGCCGAGAAGCGTCTACCCCTAGGGGAAGAATTCCATAGGGGAAAAGTTACCTGGGGGCTCCTATAGGCGCCAGGAAGTATCTCCCCTGAAGCGAAGAATCCCGCAAGGGAAAAATCCCCTGAGGTTTCCTATAGACACCGAGAAGCATCTGCCCCTATGGGAAGAATTCCAAAGGGAGACAAAAATACACGTCCCCCGTGGGAAAAAGACCGCGCGGATTGAGAATTGAGAGATGAGGGAGACAAAAATATACATCCCTTGCGGGCAAAACCCATACGGGCCACCTCAGGAGTCCTTTGGCGGACTAAAAATACGCATCCCGCGCGGGTTGAGATTACAAGAGAAGCTCCTAATGGAAAATGAGGATGGCTGGAGAGGTGCAGTTGGAAATGCGTTACTGACTTCCTTATAAGCAGCGCTTCTTACAGTAGATAAAGAGCTACTTTGTGGCAACGGAAAGGGCAAATGTAAAACTTACCAGGGAGATTAGGGATAGTGTTTATTTTGAATGTGGAATTGCATGGTAAGTATTCTATTTGCAAAGTGAAAGAAATTGTCTCCAAATGTGCCCATGTCCCTCCCATCTCCGAGATATTGTGTGGCATTATGCATATAGCTAAAGCTGGCTTGAACTAGGTTCAAGTTCGCAGAGATCGCCTTGCTAATCTGTGCAAGTGCGAAATCATATAGGGGGGTTTTTTGGAGCATGCTTGTCAGCAGAGGACGGAGAAAGACCTCACACACAACTCAACTCGGACCACCAGATCCAAAATTGGGTGGTAATAGGTATCCCACCAAAGACTGTCCATTGATGGGAATGTTGGACTGCAACAGGATCTGGATTGCCTATCCATCTAGCCGACCAAGAATTTCAAACCTATCCGATGGTCAAGAAACCGTCCCGTGAATCCTCGCTGCATGATTCTGGAGGTGCATCTTGTGCTCTAAGGACATCCGACAGACCTTGCACCCAATCCAATCTCCTCCTCTAATGTTGGACAAATGTTTCCGCTTAAAGTGCTTGGTCATGTCTCCTGAGCTCGCAAATGAATACACACGCTTCTCGAACGGCAAACTTGCCTCTCCTAAGCATACGAAGCAGATGGTAGGTCTCTTCTCCGTGAACACCAGTAACATAGCAGCGCT
>JAJDMY020000426.1:0-35371 GCA_022345705.2 Sabuloglossum arenarium
CTCCTCATGGATAACTCAGGATGGCGGTCATCCTATTTCTTCCTCTGTCCTCCCCCCCTTCCCCACCCTTCCCCCCCCCCCCTCCCCCCCCCCAAAAAAAAAAAAATAAAAAAAAAAAAATCTCATTCCAGATCCACCCAAGCACTTACAAAAACCACAGAAAACAAAAGCGCACTCTGCCACGCATGAAACCGCACATAATCACTCCTGTGCTCCAACAGCAACAACAACACCCCCCCGGCCGGCGGCAGCAGGAGATAAGCGAGCATCGCTTCGTGCCGCAGTGAGAGGAATGGTATTGAGGTTTCGAAGGAGGCTGGGAGGTGTGAGGAGTTTGGGGATGGGAGGCCGAGCTCGGGGTCTTGGGGATGTGGGTTGGGGTAGTTGTTCCAGAGGGAGGGAGGGGGGGGTTTGGTGTTGTTATTGTTGTTGTTGGAGGAGGAGGGGTTGCGGACCCATGGATTTGATGTCGGCTTTGCAGGCGGTGAGAATGAGCGAGATCGCCTTTGTCTGTTGGCGTCTGGTATCGTGGGTGACAAGGCGCGTGTTGTCTCTGGGCTTTCGTCTTGGTAGGGTGCGAAATCCATGGTTTCCTCTCCTTATATCTTCCTCAACCCCTCTCTATCTCCCTTGCAGCCTCTTTTATATTCTTTGAACGTGAGCGTGAGCGTTGAGTTGTAAGAGGCTTGTTCTGTTCCCTATCAGCCACTGGTCGTTCACAAAGGAAGCCTCTTTCTCTTTTCCTCTGTTGCTGGATGTTAGAGCATGAACGTCAGCATCGTGAGCTTCGTTGGAATCGGAGGTCTCTTATGCTTGCTGGACGGGCGTTCGTTATGGAGTGAAGGAGAAGGTTATCGCAAAGCACGCAAGCGAGGCCCTAAGCGAGCCTGGATGATGCGTCACGTGATTATGAGTGAACGATGAGATCTGAGATCTCCACTTAAGCTACTCCGCATGGCAATTTTCAGACTCTTTGCGGATATCATCGTCACCAGCAGTCAATCTTTTTTGTGAACATTAAGAAACAACACTATTCATCCCCCAGAGAGCTCAAAGAGCTAAATCATCATGGTGCTCAACCAACTTACGCTTCCCCCTCTCAAATTATAATATTAAACAACCTCCTCACAACTCCTCCCTAGCCTTATGCTTCACCTTCTTCGCCTCCTCGCCCGCTCTATGAGTCACATACGTCACTCCCTCCTTCGCCCGATCCGTCGCTTTCTCGCCTTGATAAGCAATATCCTCCTGTCCCTTAGCCGTGATGATCCTCAATCGTCCCAGCATCCACCAGAAGCTATCCTTTAGCTTCGCATAGATGGTGCCGCTGGGTGTGTTTGTGCCATATTGGAAATAACTCCATTGTCTTCGTGCGAGTGCTCGTAGCTCGTTGGTCGTGCTGCCTTGGTACACGGGCAGGCCGTAGCTGTCGAGGTAGGATTTGAGGTCCGAATCGGACCAGGTGTCGAAGGTGGTGTCTTTGGCGGTTGCGGTTGCGGAGGCGAGTGCGGAGGTTAGGGAGGCGAACGCAGTTCCGCCGGATTCGGAGGCGCTGGCGTATGAGTCTTGGGCTTGCTTGAGGAGGTCGTCACGGGTGAGGGAGGCTTGGCTGGCTGCCTTGTTGCCTTGGGATGCGAGCCAGGATCTGTATAGATGGGTGAAAGCACGTCAGATTGTTTCTTTTCTTCCGGTTTCTGTTGCTTACTCTGGATCTCAAGGCGGTAACAGATGGGTTTGAACAACTTACTTCAAGTTCTCTGTGGTCCAGGTATCAAAAGTCCACGCAGAGTATCCAGTCGCAGCCTTGTGCTTCTGCAGTCTCACCTTCGAGAGGAGTTCATCTCTCTTTCCAGCCTGGGGCACCGGGACACCTCTCGAGTCAAGGTAAGCCTTCAAGCGCGTCTCACTCCATGACTCCACAGCCTTGTCAAATGCATCATTCGCCATCAACTCAGCGCTATCCGTAGCCTTGGCATATTGGTTTCCAGCCTTGGATGTAGCAGCACCAAAGGCCCTTGAAGCAGACGCAGAGTCATTGTCACCGGTCCACGAGGCCTTGTGTTTGCGTGCAATGGCGAGGAGTTCGTTGCGCTTAGAGCCCTGCGGGACTTTAATGCCATTCTTGTCCGCCCACTCTTTGATCTGGCTATCGCTCCACGAGTCGAATATCGCATCGCTCACGCTCTCCTTAGCTGATTCCGCGGACAAAGATGCGTCAGCAGCAACGCCCTGTAGCCGGAGAAAGGCAACCCGCGAGTTACGGCGGACAGATGCGATGAGCTTGTTCCGAGTGGATGGTTGCGGAGCGGGGATTCCCTGCTCATCCAGCCAGACTTTAAGATCAGAGTCTGACCAGGTGTCATAGAGCCAGTTGCCAGGGTAAGCGGCCGTCCCGCCAACCCTCTTGGAGATGGACTCGTAATTTTGACGAGCAGAGCTCAGAAGAGTGTCACGCTTCCGTGGTTGAGGGCAGGGGACACCGTGATTATCCAGGAAAGCTTTCAACTGAGACTCCGACCAGCTAATGACGCAGATATCAGCCTCATTTTTGGTGACAATTCAGGAGAAAACATACCTATCAAAGATCCAGTCCTTGACATTTCCCCAAGCATGCTCAGCCTGCTCCTCAGCCTCATACCAATATTGCTTCACTTGCCCAATCAAGCTCTCCTTATTCTGCTCAGCATCCTTCTGAACCTCAACACCCTTCTCCTTCAAGTATTCTTGAAGCTGTGCGGGTCGCCAATCGGCGTACGGAGACCCGACTTTGCTCTGCCAGTTCTCCTTGACGATATTCTCAAGCTCTTTCCGGTCTGTGGATGTGGGGTAGGGGATATCGTGGTCGGAGAGCCAGCGTTCGAGCTCGGTCTCGTGCCATTTGTTGTATGCTTTTCATCGGTCAGTAATGTCCATTTTGACGCAACCGGAAATTCAGAATTGGGTTTGAGGATTGCGTCCTAGCCTCTTTTCGAGCCTTTGATGCTCTGCTGGACGTGTTGGAATTGATGTAGCGCCCAAACACATCATATCTCCATTGGTGCTGTTCCAACTGACAACACATCTTGCCAACTCCCCCTCCAGCCAAAACAAGGACGACCTTATTGCTACCATAACGAGGAAACAGAAATAAAACAAAGGGAAGAACACCTACCAGCTTTGCTAAACCAGCCGCTCGCAACCGTCACTTCAGCCGCCAAAGCCAACACCAGGATGGCCGACGAGAACCTCATGATTTCAAGCCTCCAGAAAAAGTCTCTCCTTTTACATAAAACAGTGAAAATTGAACCACAGATTCAGGGCCTTCAGTTTCGGCTTTCTTGTCTTTGCGATGTATGTATTTGGTAGTTTGGTCCTTGGTATGTAGTTGTAGAAGAAGATTCGTTTTGAACCTCTTTCAATCAGAGAGCGAAGAGGTACACGTAATATGCCCGCGTCCGCAACAAACCACCACTGACGTCGCAGAACCCCAAAATGACGCCCCCGGTTTACCTTTTTTACCTAACCTGGCTTTTCTTTACCCGCACACGACTTGGCTGACGCCTGCCAAATCACCTGTCAAAATGGCTAGGCCTATCACGGGCAAAAAAGGCTGGTTTTGGCTGTTTTCGTTTTCCGCTGGAAACAAGGTGTCAATAGGCAATAATAGGTGTAGCGATGACGTAGTGGTGGTGTAAGGTGTGTATTCCCCATATATGTTTCACAGACGTATTATACAAAGCCTCCATATCCCTTGCATTTATTGGTCATGGAAATTGTCTCCTGAACATACGGAGTATACTCATTCATCTCATCACTTTTCCAACCCCAGCCCCCCCTCACTCACGGCTACCCTAAAACGCCACATTAGCATTCATCATCCCAACCCCCCCCTTTCCACTTCCCTTCCTCTAAAAAAATAAAAATAATTAACTAAAAAAACAACAAAGAAAAATCATTCAATGCCACTCACCTTCTCAAAACCCCTTCCCAACCGACCCATCCCTCGCACTTGCACGATCATGCCTCCCCTCCATCTCCCGATTATGCTGTTTCGCCTCCTCACTCAACTCCTCTGGCCCAGCTCTCTCATCCAAGATCTTCGGCTTCGCGTCCGTATTGCTAGGATCTTTAAGCCATTCGTTACCCATACACTCCTCTCCTTGCTCATTCCCTCTTGATGAGGCGACAGAAGAATCATCGGGTTGGGATTTTGTTGATTTTTTTTCTTTTTGGTCGATGTCTGGAGGAGGAGGACCAGGGTGCTCTTGCGAGATGGACGGGTTTGCGCCTTGGGCGTGGGGGTTTGAGGATTTGGGAGACTCGGTATTTTGCTCGCTGTAGCTGGAGTGGGCGTAGGTGTGGCCGAGGGGGGGGATGTTGACGAGGGGTCGTCGTGGCGAGAATGGTCGGCTGAGGAGGGAAGTGAGTATTCGAGGCGGGCGGGTGAGGGCCATCTTTATTTAGACTGGGGATTTTGTTGATGTTTAAATGTGTATTTTTCTGGAAGTAGGCTTCGAGATATAGATATTAAGACAAGACTGAACTATCAGATGAACGGATGGCATATCAAGGCCTATTTAGCTACTCGAAATGGTTGGATGATCTTGCATCATAGTAGGATAACGGAGCTCCTACGTCACTGTAGCGGGTATCTGAAAGCACAGATGATTGACCGTATCTGAAGCGTTCAATTCTCAAACGAATTTACATACATTCTTGACGTATCTCACTTCAAGAGTGAAAAAACCGCAGCGACTTTTTGGTTGACTCTGAGTGTCATCGGGCTTCTGAGACTGTTGAAAAAACAGTTCATCCACTGAAATGTCTGGTATTCAATAACACTTCGCTCCACCCAGTTTAATTCTTTTCTCAGAAAAACAAAGCAAGAAAGCTACGGGGAAAGAAAATGCCTAGCAAACTATAGGATAAACAAAGCTTGTCGGTTCGTATAGGTTTTTGTAATGCGTTAGGTGCTGAAAGTTGAAAATTTACGTAATGCACACTCTGCGGGGAGGTCTCCAAACCAGAAGCTGAAACTTATCAAAACCGGCTCCTGATTACTTTGATGAGTAAAGCCCTCCGGTTCCAACCCCATTCAAAGACGAAGTTCTACAAGGGTAAGCTGATATGCCACCATGAATAGTCACTGGGAGGATTGGGATTGGGATCTCTACCAGTAGGCCGCACGGCGGTCATAATCGTGATATCCACGCCCTGGCGATCTCGCGCCTCTCCTCGAAAGCGGAGTCAAAGGACGCTCATGACGACCATACCCATTTGGAGGGGGGTATGGCTCATCAAATCCACCACCACGTCGGGGAGCTCTATCGTAAGGGTCGTCCGGATATCCACGGCGTGGAGGGGGATATCCATCGTCAGGAGGGCCACGGACACGGGCAGGAGAACGGTACCTATCACGGGAGTCGCGGGAGTCGTAATAGTCACGACGGGGAGAACGCTCGCGATAGTCATGGCGACGAGGAGGAGGGGTGTACGCTCTAGGGCCACGACGGTCATAGTCTGCAGGAGGAGTAAGACCACGACGCGGAGGGGGAGGGGAACGGGAACGGCGACGCTCTTCCTGAGTCTGCTTCATCTTCAGTGGGTGTCCTAGAGGAGTACTAGTATAGAAATACATACATCAGCAACGCAAGTGACACGGGTACCCTTGAAGTCGAGATGGTCAAGCTTCTCTACTGCTGCTCTCAAGTCTGCCGCTGTCTCAAATTCGACGAAGCTATAGAGAGTTAGAGCGTGTACTTAGAGTAGATTGATATAGATAGAAAGACTCACCCCTTCCCATCGCGATCGCGTCCGACTTCCGAGTAGACTACGTCAAGGCCGGATTGGCGAGCAAAGTCTTTCAGGTCCTATTAACACCAGAGCCGCGTAAGTCCAAATCCAGTCCTGGAAGAAAAGCAACCTTAGGATGATCCAAAAGCGTCCGAGCACAGCAAGTTATAATGACTATATACGCCCAGGTCCACGCAGAAGGTTCTCATGGCCTACCCGGGTAATTGAGCGAGAACATCTCGCTCTCCCCGGAAGGCCTTGCCAACCAGGATTCACAGGGGCTCCATAGGGGTATCACAGGGAGAACGGGAGGTACAGGGTATACATGATGGCCGGATCTTTCATGGACACTCAACAACAGAACGCCAGCAGACATCGCCCACAGGCAGGAGTAAGGGTGCATCAGTAGACCCTTTGGAGTCCCCAAGGTAGTTCGCCAAATGAAGATAGTAGGATTCCAAGGTCCAAAGTAATAGGAAATATCTAACCTGCCAGCTGGTTTCGCCCGGTAGCCCAGTGATTTGCATACGATACGCAGTGCGCCTCGGTCGAGGGATGCTACGGTCGGGGTTGGCAAAGTTATCTCGGTGGCGAGGTCCACGAGCGAACTGAACGGTCAGACGTTCGCCCATGAAGTCGCTTCCATCTGTTTGAAAGGTTAGATACGAAGAGCTGGTGGGAGGAGCTTAGATGAGACGCTTCGTACGGTATGCTGTCGATGAGGATGTTAGTTATCAGATGAACTGTTACTGCCGGATGGGCTGTGAAATTATCTTACCGGGTACAACATCCATCGCGTCCAAGGCGTCCTTGTATTCGATGAAGCCGAAACCACTCATGAGCTTGACTTCCGTAATTTCGCCCGTTCCATGCTTCTTGAAGTGGTCTTCAACATCCTTCTTCGTCACTGTGTTGACGAACGCGAGACATCCCAACATTAGAAAACAACCGTTTCCTCATTGCTTGGGCGAGCGAGGCGAGATTACTCACCGTTGCGAGGGAGGTTTCCCAAGTACAGTCTTGTCGAAGAGACGTCGGCCATCTTCGATGCGCTGCTTATGCGAGCGGAAGGTGGAGATGGGTGTGATGGGGGAGTTGGAGATCGGCGGCAGCGATGGGAGAAGTTTAAAGGTGGAAAAGAGAAGAGAGAAGAGGTTGTCTTCGACTCGCTTTGAGAGGAAAAGTGAGGCGAACACGTCCAACGGGGCAACGACAAGAGCCAGAACGGCAGCAGTGGTACGGATGCCAAGATATGCGCCGATCCCTCGAGCCCTTACCAGGGTCGCCCCAAAAATGCCTGTGGGTGTAGAGCCCGGTTCCACGTGATTGGCTGAGGAGGCAGGAATTCCGCCTGCCAGATGCGAGGAGAATCACTGTGGGAATCTCTGCATGGATTCTGTGCTCTACCCGGTATCTCTATGTCGATTGATTGCATACATACATTTTTGCGCCTATCTTTGCGCGCTGTGCTTTACTTTTACATGCTCGGCGAACAATGCAACGAGCATCTGTTCGCCTTGTTTCCTCGATGCCTTGTTCTCTGGTCGATTGTTTCACACCTGACACCGAACACAGAGTTTAGGTCATGAAATACTTAGGCCCCTCGCCGCCCTGAGGGGTTGCCCAGTTGATGTCTTGGTCCGGCACCTTGATATCACAGGTCTTGCAGTGTATGCAGCTGTGCCGCGGAAGATCAGCACTACGTAAAGATCAAGCACAATCGTGGCGACACTCACTTTTGCGCGTTTATCTGAAAACGGACTCCCAACGATTTGCTGTTATCTTCAACGTATTCGTACACGCCAGCAGGGCAGAATCTGCTCTCAATTCCCTGGTATTTTGGCCATTCCATATCTGCGTGTTTATCCCAGTCCTTGACCTGCAGATGCACTGGTTGATCCTCTTCATGGTTCGTTCCTGTGCGGCTCACGCTTGTCAAGATATCGAAGCTTATCTTCCCATCGGGCTTGGGATACTCGATCTTCTTTGATTCACTGGCTAGTTTCGTAGCAGCATAATCCCCTTTCTTATGTGAGAGGGTCCATGGTACTCTACCCTTGAAGACGTACGCTTCCAGTCCAGAATAGATTATACCCCCATAGAGCTTGAGGGGACTGTGGAATGATGGCCGCATATTCCGGACCTCCTTCAGCTCTTTCCATATGGATGATGCCCGAAGCTTATCCTCGTAATCGTACAGGAAGACTGCCCCGCTGTCGTTGTTACTTAGAGCTAAGAAAGCGGCTTCTGCAGCCAGCATACCAGATTTCATGGCTGTGTGTGTACCCTTTATCTTGGGCACATTCAGAAACCCAGCTGTGTCCCCTATCAATGCTCCGCCAGGAAATGAGACCTTTGGTATTGACTGAAAGCCTCCTTCATTCAAAGCACGCGCCCCGTAAGAAACGCATTTTCCTCCTTCGATGGTGGATTTATACAACGGATGATGCTTCATTTTTTGAAACTCCCCATACGGCGACAGCCATGGGTTAGGGTAGTCCAGCCCAACGACGAGTCCTAGACTCACAAGGTTGTCACCAAAATGATACATCCAGCCTCCTCCATAGGTGTCAGCTGATAGAGGATATCCCATTGAATGCACCACCAATCCCTTTTGAAACTTCTCAGGCTGCACTTCCCAGACTTCCTTTAGCCCCAGTCCGTATGTTTGAGGTTGGCTTTCTCTACGCAGATCGAACTTCTTGATGATTTGTTTTGTAAGGCTCCCGTGGCAACCTTCAGCAAACAATGTGAGCCGGGCGTGAAATTCCATGCCTCGCTCGAAATTGGATTTTGGTTTGCCCTGTCTTGACAATCCCAAATCGTTCGTTGCAACACCCAAAACTGACCCATCAGGCGCGTATAAAACCTCCGAAGCTGCGAAGCCTGGGTAAATCTCAACGCCAATCTCCTCTGCTCGTTCGCCCAACCATTTGGTGAATTGGTTCAGACTGACGATATAGTTGCCATGATTGCTCATTTGAGGAGGGGCTGGAATTGGTATCGAGCTGTTCTTCGTGAGAAATCGCATCTTATCACCAGTTGCCGGTGTGATGTCTTTGAAGCGGTTCTCATTGTCCTCTGACTTCCAATCCGGTATTAATTCGTTGATTGCAGATGGCTCAATGACTGCTCCAGAAAGTATGTGCGCGCCAATCTCGCCAGCCTTTTCCAGTAACACAATCCTCAAATCATCGTTACCTGCTTCGGCCGCCAATTGCTTCAATCGTATCGCAGCGCTCAATCCAGATGGGCCTGTGTGAAACCGATGAGTGTACTGTCGGCAGGTGGGCGTGCAACAAACTTACCACCACCAACAATACATACGTCCACTGTATCGGACTCCCGATCCCGCTGTCTCGGGTCGAGAGCATCCTCAATTTGCGCCAACCTAAGTTGTGAAGCACCTGAGAACAGTCGTTTCTGAGCCGGGATGACTAGGGCTACCAGGTTCTCCACTTTAGGACGTCGGGAATGTGGAATAAATCGGCCATTCTGTCTGGCAGGTATCCACCGCGTCTGAAGCTTATACGAGGAACTGATCGTCCGCCGGACTGCAAATGTCGATATGCCTTTGGACGCCATCAGTGTGACTGTTGTAGTCTTTGCATTCCGGGGGTAATCTTGCAGGCCATGGTTATGGGTTTTTTGTTCACTATGTCATTGCATTGCCGAGGGAGGCCGAAGGGAAACATTATGGCCCGTGCAAAAGTGACAAAGGAAAATTCAGATGCTTCCTATTCGACCGCGCTTAACGTCGCGTTTCAGGGATAACAGAATCAGTTCAAATAGCAGACAGCTCTGCTTTCAAATCGATACCATACTTGATTCCATGCGTATATTCAAAACCGCATACTATACAATTCTAAATAGCGGACAAACTCCCAAGCACGTTATAGTCCTCATCATTCAGCTTCCAGTATCTTCAGTTCTAGAAGTATTCACCGAACCCGTGTCCTTGGTGGCCGCCGCCATCTGCCACGTTGGTATAGCTGCTCTTCCCCCTCCAGAAGAAGCATCTGGCGTATCCTTTCTAGAGCTCACATAGCTGGGTATGCCTAAACCCGCAAGTGTGGCTGCTACTGCCTGGTTGTCTAATGAAGCACTGCCGGTGCCTCCAACACTAGAGCCAGTTGAAGATGGCACTGTCGGTATATTTATACCGTTGGGGTTGGTAGTCGGGTGGCCAGAAAACGTAATTGGGACACTTGAAGTTGGGCGCGAGCCCGCGACCGCGTTCATGCGGCTTCCCACTAGAGTTTTGAGACTTCTCAATTCTGTGTTCAAATCCCTAAGCCTCCCATCCGTACTCTCTTTTTGCGCATCCATTGCCTTTGGAATCATATCCTTCAGGATCTTAACTTCTTGGCTAATTCGTCTCGCCTCCTCTTCTCGTCTTTTGCTGCTGCTCTTTAGTTCGCTAATGACTGACTCCACCTCCTGCAACGCCGTATCGAGACGCTCTGTGCGTGTCTGCTCTGAAACCTTGAGAGCTTCGGTATCCGATGATAATTGATCAAGGAGGGCAAATGCCTTGGTGAAGGCATCATCAATGGATTTCTTGTCCTGTTCAAGTTGTGGCGGGGTTGGTGGAGCGATAAGAGGGTAGATATAGCGCTAGAAGCAGACCTATTAGACCAAGCACTTCTGTTTATTCATGTTAATGGAGTACTTTTGCAATGGCATAAAGGCCGTAGCCAACTCCGCCAGTCACCGTTGCCATGATAAACCAATCTCGCCAATCTCGCCTCGGCAGCCTGGATTGGTGTTGTTAGTTTGACTTCCCCTGCATCCTTGGGAGGCTTCCGAATTAGCCAGGTAAAGGGAGTACTTGCTCTGGCGGGGGCTGTTGAGGCCAATATCCCCTCTGATAACCGCCTGGCGGCTGCCTCATCGTTTGTTGATTTTCGTATCCATAATTCGACGAGCCTGGTGTTGGCGGTGTTGCTGTTCCTGATGATGAAAATGCTGAAGGGTCCCCAGTGCGTGCAAGGGCAGTGTCGATTTCCTCCTGTGTGAGGTTCTTGGATTGTAGAAACCCTATGCGTTTTTCAAGCGGAGAGCTTGAGACGCCTGGATCCTGGAGAACTGAGGTGTTTGGCGGCAAATCAGCACCGTATTGCGCACATAACTGTGCCTGCTCTGGGGGATCTCTCACATGTTATCTACGGCAAGTTAACCAACGATTGTGATCCAAAGAGCTGATATAGGGACTTACTGCTGATGAAACAAAATCTTCACGGATCATCTTGCGAATTTCGCGCACAGTGCGCGACTTTGAAGAGCAAGGGCCTCTGAATGATGAAGAATGATGAACTTCAACTTTTGTTGCACCGGTTGAAGTTCCCAATCAACCGAGGCATATTTTTAAACCTCGTGACTTCCAAACACAATTATGCTCTCCATGTTCAAATAATTGTTTTTTGACGTTGAAAAGCCAATATATTCACTATCAGTTTTCAAGTTGATGGTCTGATGCAATTATAATAGTTTACGAGCTGCGATTGTTCTGACCAATCACAGCGGTTGTACGCTTTGTTTACCAACAAAGCTCGGCAACCATCCCGCTCTTCTCAATGTTATACCTTTGACAACATCCACACGCGACCTCATACTTCTAACCTCTTCAGTGGATTTACTGCCTCTAGCTACTGGTGGTCTTTACAGAACATCCGCAATCATGTCGCAAGACACTGCGCTTTTCAGTGTCAGGCGGCCAAGAGAGGTAAGTCTGTGCTAGGCGCAATATCTATTCTAGCCTTGACACGGAGTTATATACTGACTGGCGCATCCAGACTCTGGGGGGAATCAACTATAATACGAGCATCCCTCAGCCTGCCTCTGCACTCAAGCGTTCAAACTCGATATCAGGAATGAACCAAAATGTTCCGTTCACTGGTGGGCACCACCGCTCTATCTCAGCCTCTCGCGCCTCCCTCGCACTACCGCGACCAAACCAGCCGATGTTCCAGCGTTCTTCTTCCGGAACGAATCTCGCAGACCTTGGCATGTCAGTCAAGCGCAATTCGTCTCAGATGGCCAGTGGGAGAAGAAGCTACGCTCCCGGAAGCGCATTACAGGCCCCAGGTAGCGAACCATCTCAGAGGCGAAGCGGCTTGTTTGTCAACGCCCGAATGCCTTCAATGGGAGGCCCACGCCAGAGCTTCTTCCAGCAGGGGCCTGTCCCGGCTGGAGTACCACGCGACCCAAGGCCACTTAAAGACCGCTCGTATCAGGCAAGAATTGGTCAGGAAATACTAGATTACTTGACGCGATTTGGCTTTGAGATGGATATGAAGCATTCGTTAACACAGAACACGATGAAATCACCAACGCAGAAAGATTTCAACTATATCTTCCAGTGGCTTTATCACCGACTAGATCCGAGTTATCGGTTTCAGAAGAATATCGACCAGGAGGTTACTGGAATCCTCAAGCAGCTGCGATACCCCTACGAGAAGAGCATAACGAAATCTCAGATAGCGGCTGTGGGAGGTCAGAACTGGAGTACGATTTTAGGAATGCTGCATTGGTTGATGCAATTGGCTCAGATGCTCGAAAACTTCGAGCTCGGAAAGTACGATAAAGCCTGTGCGGAAGCCGGGGTTGATGTCAGTGGCGACCGTATTATTTTTGGATTCCTCAGCAATGCATACCGTGACTGGCTGCAGGTGGGGGAAGACGATGGAGACGACGAGGAGGGCAAAATACTCGCTCCCCACATTGAGGCAATGGCTGCAGAGTTCGACAAGTCAATTGAAAAGTATATAGAGGAACTGAATTTGCTGGAAGCCGAAAACAAGAGTCTGCGAGAGCAGATCGAAGAGTTCGAAAAAAAGAGCCCCGATATTGCCAAGCTTGATAGGTTCTTCACGGTCCTGCAAACAGACAAAGAGAAGTTCGAGCTCTATAACTCCAGTATGAACGCCCGGATCGAGAAGCACGACAACAGAATCAAGATGCTCAAGGAAGAGATTGAGAAGGTGGAGATAGAGCTACGTGACGCTGAGCGGGAAAAAATCAGTTTACAGGAGTCGGTTGATAGGCAAGGAATTACAGTTCAGGATATCGACCGGATGAACACCGAGAGAGAGAGGCTTCAGAAGGGCGTTGAGGCTACAGCTACCAAACTAGAAGAAGTGAAGAAAAAGGTGGCAGAGAAAGAAATGGAGGCGAACAAGAAGCTTGAGGAGCTCGAATGCGCAGCGGAGAAGTACAATTCCTTGGCCTACCAGATTGGCCTGATCCCTTCCACTGCTCCTAACGCCAAGGGCCAAAACTACGAACTAGTCATAACTGTGACCGAGAGTCGTAACTTCTCATCTTCGCAACTAGGCAACTCGCAGCTTGCCAGCAGTGTAGGCAGTGATGGGGATCGACTTCTTGTTGACCCTGTCACAGGATATCAACCACACCACTTGTTGAATCTGGATCTCCGAGGCAGCGTCAAGAACAGCCTAACCGGCCTGCGCAAAGAGGTCAATGAGCGAAGGGGCGTCGCGTTGGAGGCCGACATGAAGAATCGTGACCTCTTGGATCACATCAAAGAGGCAATTGATGACAAGCGGAGCGAAGTCGATGCCCTAGGTCACAAAGTTCGCGCCGCTGAGGAGGAGTTTGATAAGACGAAGGAGGTCACTACGACGCAGAAACTAGCCTCAGACACGCAGATCGAGAAGATGGAAAAGGAGCTCGCGAAGATGCGTGCCGGACTCACAGAATCAATCCAGCTCATGGAGCAACGAGAAATGAACACCAACATCGAGTAAGCCACGATTAACCTCCCCTCCCATTCCCCTTGCTTCCCAGCCCCATACTATTACATTACTAACGCTTGCCATTAGATATGAACAACTCGTTCTCCGCGCTAACGCCTTGCGCGAGGAACTCCACACCGAGATTGAGAAGATGCTGAACGATATCATCAAGTTCAAGGTGCATATTCAAAAGAGCCTGGAGGATTTCGAGGGCTTCGTGGTTGAAGAGGTGGAGCAGGAGCTTGGTGGCGTTGTTGGGGAGGAGATGCATGATGATGGGATGAATCAGGATTGATGTGCATGTTTTATGATACTTTGTTCCCCTGAGGTCGATTTTTCAATTAAGGAGAAGGATACAAGGCGCTATTGCGCCTTCTGCTCCTACCCATATACCTAAGCCTGATGTTGAAACAGCGATTAGTGGACGAGCATCAGGGTTTTCTATTTCTCAAAATTGCTGGGCAACACTCACGATCCCCTTTTCTATTCCGTTCAACCTTTACTCAGGAAGTATGATGCCGGGGTGTTTTTTTTCGTGGAAAGGAGATACCTATATGCTCTAGACTTGTACGCAATTTGGGAGCGGAGCGGATGGATGGACGGATATCACGATGTATTGCGCACGCACCGGGAGATATAATTCAACGTCTTTAATTTTTTAGGAGAATTAAAAACTATCAAAATTTCTTTCTGAATTGGACACATGCGTAATTGAAATGAAAATATGCGGTTACGAAAACTCCTTGTGCCTTGCTCATTGTCCCACACAGGATGTCCTAGAAACCCATGAGTGAATTGTCTCTTGCTGGTCAGGCATTAGGCATAGATCCCCCTTAGAAAGTCCCACGAGTATTAATCTTTCTTACTTCTTTGCCCCACAGCCTCAGCTCTGCCTTCAGCAGGACCATTTGGGGTGCCGAAGGTCACTCATAAGTTCTCACGCCAGAGAATAGCACATTATGATACTAGCAATTATCCTACAACGCGCCAATAGCATGTTCCCTTATAATACACTTTCCATCCGTACGAGGAAACAATATCAGAAAGGCAATCAGATCATTTGAATGGACACAATACGGCATGAAGATTCGGGTCGACCGACGGAGAGCCTCCAACAACAGTGGCCGTAATTGAGATCAAATATTGGTCGCTCGTCCGCACATGAAAACGCTTTCCCCATTCCCTATGCAAACTGCCTCGAGGATCGGATGATCAACGGCGAAGCGGCATTTATGCAACAACAAAGACCCAACCCCTGAGAGCCCAGGGACAACTCCGTGTATATAAAGATTCATGAGCATGTTGGAAGAGACATAAGTGAATGCTTTTTGGGGGTGACAAAATCGAGTTCTGAATAAAGGACATCAGGAGGCTTAAAGAGCAATGAGGATAGAGACGTGTCGGGTCTCTAGCGAGGAGATTGGTTGATATGCGCAAACAGGGCACCAAACAGACGCTCAATCTAATTACACGCAAGGTTAAAAGAGTCAGCACTCACTCGTGGACGATAGTGTAAGAGAGGTCAGTAATATTTTGCAAGATTTCACATACCTCAGGCGCAGCCTTGATAAATGGCAGATCCCAGAACATGTAGCTAGGATTCTTAAGCAGTTCAAGGAGGGTGATGATAAGACCCCAAGGATGAGGACGATGAACAATAAGCCTCTCCAATAGGACTCGAGTAATTTGCTGCCGAACGTCTGATTCCTGTTGGTCGTTGTGATCGGTACCAAATAGGAAGAGAAGCGCGTAACTAAAGTAGTGTGTATGACTATTTGGGTACCGAAGTTGGTTTGCTATTGCGCTTAAGAAGTAGTAACGGGCTTCAGGGTTGAGCTCCAGAACAAGTTTCAAGAGGAGAGTAGCATGCGTCGAGCTCTGCGTGAACGTTGGTCCACCACCCTTACCCACGGAGTTAATCGCCTTCATGCCAACGTAAAGCACCAGCGAGTTGAGAAGTGCGACGTCTACATTGACGGGAGAAAAGGCCACGCCAATCTCATTGGTGGGTGGGTTGTAAATCGCCTTCGCAATCGCAGTTATAGCCTCATCCGTAGGGCCTCCTGAGGTTACTAGTGCAGTATCAATAACCTCCTTGAGATTTTGCCGGCGAACCGCGCCTTCCACATCACCAGCGACTATGGGCGGATTCCGGATTTCGGCAAGGCGGTCTACCTTGAGTCCCGCAGTAAACGGATCCGGAAGCTCAGGGAAGGCGGAGGGAAAGGCACTGAGGACTAGGTTACGCAGTTGGGTGCAGTGCGCAGGTATCACTCCACACAGCCTGAAGTGATTTTCCGCTAAGAATTCCGGAAAATCGTGGTGTAAGACCAGCAGAATCCGGAGGACGCCTCGATACAGACTCTTCGATACTCCAGCAATGCTTAAAGGCTTCAAGAGCTCTCCGACATATGACAGGAGAGTCTCCATGACCTTGGCGTAACAGTCCCAGCCCTAGTAGAAGTCAGTAGGTGGTTCAGACACGTCGCTTATACAAATAACTTACCGCCTGGTCAGGCAGGAGAAGCATGCCTGGCATAAATATCCGGTGGGAGATTAGGGATAGCCATCCAAATGTGAATCCGGGAAACCGTAGTGGCTGTAGCGCCAAGAGCTTCTCACCAAATACGAGCGTCATCTCCTTGTGTTGCTGCGCATTCTGCTGGCCAATGGCATGAAATTCACAGAAGATGCTGGAAAATAATCGAAAGAAGATCTTCTGATTAAAGTTCTCTCCTCGCATAACGTGATGGTGATTCAGTACCAGAACGACGAGTGAAAGTATGGAGTCCAGGTAGGACGCTTTACTGGCTTTTGTGTCATCATCGCCTTCTCGTTGATACTTGACAAGAAGGACAACGAGCTTCGCCAGCGCGTCAATATAGATATATGCATCATCCAGGCTGCCGTTTGGATTTGTACCCTCTCTCTCAAATGCTAAGACAGACATGTCGATGCAAAGGCGGAAAAAGGTACATGATTCATTGTCGTTGCTCATGATCTTCTTTTGATGCATTTGCACCAGGAATGCCGCAAAAGACTTCTCTGTGCTGGTGGGGTGATTGCAAAGTTGGATCCATTCCGAGAAGATGTACTCTATTTGGTCGCGATGGTTTTGAGACATCGAGTCAGTCAGCCCGTCAACAACTTCTGGCATTCCAGAGTCTCTAAGCTTTTGCAAAATTTGGTTCCCGATAGCCATATCAGGATCTTCAAGTAGCCACTGACCTAGCGCATCAAGGCTACCTGCAAAGTCTGCTCGTAAAGCTATTGGTCGCTCGCCCAGGAGGACTCTGTCCATGAGTTTTGAAAGGAACTCCACAGCAACCGGTTTGCGCGCCTGAATGGCCTTGGCTACAATCATGTCAATCCGTTGAAGTTCCATTAGACCATTGTTCAGTAAAGAGACAGTCACTGATACGTTGAACATCCGTTCATCGTCTTGACGGACAAGCCAGAGAAGAACCTCCTTAGCTGTATTGGAGGAAATCTGACAGAGGCGCTCAAGCAACTGAACGAGTATCTCGATCTCCAATTCATGCTTCGTCTGCATGTATAGGGCTGATGATATATCATTTGCCATCTTGAGTGCCACCTCCTCGCGGTGCGGTGTAGTGAAGACGAGGCTAAGAATCTGATCAAAAATCTCCATTGTCGAACTTCCTGGAAGGAGATCTCTAACGTGAGGCTCAGGAGCTTCTTTAGCCGCAAGCTGTAGCTCGGATAGAAGATTCTGCAAAACGATTAGTCACTATGGGATTATACAGGAGAGGAAAGATACATACATGGATACGCTCAACAATGGTCTTTACATCGGCGAACCCGTTCACTTGAGGAGTTTGCGCAGTGGATGCGGGTGTTGGGGGCTGAATTTGCATACGCTGCTGTGTCTGTTGAGTCTGGTGGGGTATGGCAGGTGGCTCCGCTGGTGTTGGGAGATTTGGTACGGTCGGGAATTGCTCCTGAATAACCTCATTGACACTCTGTCGTGCACAATCTGATGGACCATGGGATGATGCGCCACGGGTTTGTCTAGCGAACTCTTCGTAAATTGCCATCTGCTCACGATTGAGACCACCCGGCTTAAGTCGATAAGGCTCTGGCAAGTAGAATGACCAACGGTTCACAGCAGGGTCAATATACGGTTCAGATGGCCGAGCCGCGCGATGCCGTCTCCGTGCTGCCAGTCCTTGCTCGATATTCTCCTCGATCTCTGGCATGGAGCGTTCTTCTGCCGCTTTCTCAACCATGCTGCAAGCTGTATCCAGGTTGTCATTAACACACATGAGAATAGTTCCTTCAGGGAGAGCTTGGTCAGGGTATTGGTTCTGCATAAGATTTTGTCGAATGTAGTTCGTCATGCTCATCCGTAGAGGTTCTTTGCAGGTGACGAGTGCAAGACTGCCAGCAAGCGCTTTAACCATTGTAAGCGCAGACTGTCTCACCCGTTCTTCGTTCGGCTCCATCGCAAAGTCCTTGTGTATTAGCTGCGACGTGGATATCCCAGCAATGGTAACGGAACGTTCAACGACGGGGGAAATTATCTCTTGGATCGCTCTTTGGATAGCGGTCTGGACTATACGCTTCAAGTGGGCTGGGCTGATGAGGTTGCTTGATAAGGGCGGGTAAACCAGTAAACTCTCTAAGTCAGGGAGCGACGATGTAATGGCACCTGGAGAGAATCTCTCGTTTCTAACACCACTACGATTGAGTGTAGTGAGTGAAAGGTCTTCAAACCCATCTAGACCCTCCTGTAGGGCTCCAGGTAAATCGTCATCTGTGTGAGGTCGCTCACGTATGCCAGAGGATGGTTCGATGCTCTTGTAGTCCAGATTCAACCCTTTACAGAGCACTTCGATCTCAAATTTGAGATTCAGCTTAAGTTCCGCGAAGTGATATAATTCGATGAGCAAGTGAATAATATCCATAGTCCAGGGGTTTGGTGGCTTGAAAACAGTGGAGTTTGTTGCTTGAATTAGGACTTTGCAGGCGAAAGGTATGACCACTATAAGTCGCTGCGTGTCATAACCCTCGATCAGGAGGTCCTTGAAGGAGATGTTTTTGTGCTTGATCGGTTTATCTCTTGCAATGGTCAAGGAACCCAACCAGCCTCCCAAATTCTTCAAGTGTGTGCGTTCAGAAGAGGACAGCATGGTTGACTCCGCATTTAGCAGTTTTATAACGCTAACGTATGTCTCCCGAAGTACCTCCGCCCACAACGTTTTATCCCCGAACATAGTCAGCATATCGAGATAAAGTTGGTGAAAATTTGGTTGCATTTTCGCACGCTCTTCAACGAGATAGCCTGCAAACCACAGGTGATGCTTGTCTTCCAGAGCCTCTTGCAAATCCCTCAGCTTAGAATCCAAGTTTCGCTCCGAGATATTATTCAGGACGAAAAGCACCTTGTCTTGCACATCCTCATCCGGGTCCTCGTAGATTTCCGGTCTCAACGGCGGATCGACATGGACTGAGTTGAATCTCTGTACACTGGCCTCAGGGTGGAATACATCGTCCATATTCCCGTTTACCAGAGACGCGCCATCAGAAGCTCCATTCTGGGTGGATATGCCGTTTGGCTCCCCTTCGTGGACTCCCTGGGTTGCTCTCTCCCGAACGACTTCATCAGCTCTGTTAAACGCTTCAGTGCCGCGGAGCCCAGGTACTAAGAGCAAAAGACTGCAGAAACCCGGCCACTCGTGTAGCCTTGGAAAGAAATGTAGGAGCGCTTGCAGTCCAAACTTGTACATTGAGTCTTCTGGGCTGTAGTCTCGCACTGCCTCCAAAATCATGCCTAACGCAACGCGAAGGGGTATTCCAGAGACGAGATTAAAATTAATAATGCCACCGAACAAGACCGCGGTCGTTGCGAGCGCTTCCAGGGGATATTCCCCATAACAACTATACTCGTCGAATAGGCCGTGAATCATGCATGCAAACAAGTCCTGATCAACGGGATCCCTGGATCGTTTATGTTTCTGAAGTGCCTCGACAATATCTCGGACGTCCAGGTCTGCACTGTACATCCTCTTGTAGTATTCTTGCATCTTCTCGTCGACACTGGCTGGAATCGCGTTTGACTCTTCACCGCCAGTGTCAATTATATCGTCAAAGCCTTCGCCATAATTAATAAGCCTTGGGTAAGCCTGAATACATAGTCTCTGGATGGTGACTAGCTCTTCCCGGTTGGACTCGGAAAGAAGATCCTCGAGAATTTCCAAAAGGCAGTTCACCGTTTTCACCGCAAGGTTTACTGTCTTGGGTGAATCTTGTTCATGCCTTACTGTCCTCATTTCATCTTCAGCCTTGATCTTAAGAAACCTGGATACCGCGAAGCCGAAGCCCTGAGGATTTCTTGGGCTCAGACTTTGTGCCCATTGCTCCAGGTCAACAATACCTCGGCGATGAGCTAGAGCCGCAAGATCCAGACCGAAACCATTAAGAATCATCAAGAGGTCCTCCAGCCAGTGCTGCTCCTGCGCTTGGATGAGAAGGATAGGCAGCAGCATAGGATCTTCCGAGTGAATTTCAACAAGCCTGGTCGCCACCCACTGCTTGTCCAACTTCCAGAGGAAATGGAGCACGAACTCATAGGTCTGATTCTGCCTGACGAGAAAACTATAGAAAAGGTTGAATACGATCGCCTGCTGTGTTTCAGACCACGGTTTCGGCAGGCGAAATGCACCACAGAGAAAGACGTCCATGTTACTCTGCACCACCTCTTGAAACACTTTAGGTCCTTCCTGCTGTACTGGAGGATGCGGTGTCTCAAAGCCAAGGTCAAGGAGAGCTGCTACGGCATCAAGCGAGACCATGGGGTGCGAGGCAGCATTGGCAGCGTACTGCTTAACAGCATCTGAGGCATCTGAAAAGTCTTCGACAGTAAATCCTCGTCGCAAACGGGGCACCTTTGACGCGTCCAATCTTGCTGAGGGTAGAGAGGCATAGGCCGCGACAAATGACAGCTGTGCATCTGCGTTCCGCCACATACCTCCCCAAAGCTGTTGGATATCGAAATTCAAATCCTCCTGGGCAACAGGAAGTAGTGCGTTAAATAACACCAGGAACTGCTCCTGGCTGATCCTGAAATTTTCCCTGTCGAAGGCTCTGGTGACACTCTGCCAGTTGAATTCGGAAGTAAGACTATGCTCACGGATTGCGACAACGAATACCGCAGGGTCGTACTGCTGCCAATCTTGCCCCGAGATCATGAATACCAACGCATCCGCTACCTGCATCTCATCGAATTTTGCTGTCCCAGCCAGTCGCAGCATGTCTCTGCACGCACCCAAGCTAGCTGTACATTGTGGACCGGCTCGCTGCACAAGTCGAATGAGCGCCTGTTTTATCCCTAACCCATCGATTGGCTGCATAGCCGCGGCAACTTCTGCTGGTATTTGAGATCCCTGTTTCTGATAGCGTAAACGTACTGAGTACGACAGATTGGCTTTGGCCTCATCATTCAGATGTGGGGGAGGATAGCGGATAAACTGCTCGATAATTGATACTAGAAAGGTCCCGGAGAGATCTTCGTGTCTTTCTGCCTCAGGCAACGTTGGATTCGACAAGATCTCAAGGAATTGCCCAAAGTTGTTTGATAGAATAGCGTCAGCTGGGCGGAATTAGTGATGATCTTTGCTAGTAATGCAGACAGACAATCGTAAACAGACCTTTTGTCTTCAAGTCTGTTCTAGACATCGTTTTGAAAGCAAGGGCGAGTATTGTCTTCTCTAGAGCATCCAGTTTGAAATGCTCCATAAACGTCGAAAGATCAAAGTCTCGGAAAAGATCCCCGTCCGAGGTGTCTATCGTCTCCGCGATTTTATGAGCTTGATCCAAGTCATGAGACACTTTTCGTAGCTCTCCTACGAGTAGAGAATAATTTCCAGGGTTCTCAACTGCCCGCGTGATTCCTGGGAATATCTGTGGAGAATTGCCAACCAGAAGGCGGCGGAAATACTTTGAGAACACTTCCATGCCGTTCGAGTCCACCAACTTTATATATAGGTCAGCTGATTTCTCTGGAATACAGGACAGACCCGCCCAACCGCACATGGCCGGGGGTATTTCGCCTACCTTCCGTATCTGATCCGCCTGCGATTCCCACTTTGCCTTATCCTTGTCTTCTTTGATTGTGCTCAATAGCAAAAATACTTGAGCTATGACTATCTTTGATAGCTGTCCCGCCTGGCTGTTGTTGCTAGTATTCGTTGCTGATGTCGGGGTCGTGTTAGCGTGAACAGACGTGGTATTCGATGAGCTATTATTAGATTGCGTTAAAGGTGAGAATCCAGTTGATCGGGAGGCTCCTCCGCCGCCACTACCCCCACCTCCTCCTCCGTGAGATACGATGGTCGAAGCCGCGGCGGAGGACGCCAGGTGAGAGTTTAAAGAGTTCGTGTTGGTTTTTAACGTCGTGGAAGACAGCAGCCGGCTGGAGGTAAGCTGCTGTGATCCAGTTTGGAAAGTAGAGTTGGCTGACGCCCCAGACTGCGCCGATACGTTCTGCCTGAGGCTGGGGTTCTTTGTTGAAGAACTTAGAATTGAAGAAAATGATGAAGTAAAAGGCGACGGAGACGACGAGGGCAAATTCGAGGAGGGACTATTCTGAGGCTCCGATCTGCCAGACACCAAGCCAAGCGAGGATGACGAGCCAACGGAGGTCTTAAGCGGCGAAAGGATACGTCGAGGAGTGGGTGGCTGTTGAGCACTCAGTCCAGATGTGGATTGCTGAGCCGCAGTTGGTCTCGCGCCAGCTGCGATGTTCTGCTTGCCAGTAACGGTCGAGTTCAGCGGAAGTGGGTGTGGAGAAGGTAAGGTCATCTAGGAGGCACGACCATTTGATCTGTCCGCAGTGAAAATAAAATCGGATCGGATTATGGTAATTTTGAAGATCCAGATAGGGTCTTCGGGTAGTTGATCGGAGGAAGAACAGAATGGACTGAGGAGAGATGAGGTTCACAGTTGATGGCGTTTCCAGCAGAATCCCAAACTTTAACCCTTTGGGCGTAGCGCCGCCTTCCACTTTCCACAACCGGCAGCACCACCAATAGTCGTGACAGAAGCTGTATGTACTTGTACAGCACAACAAGATGAGTTGAATGGGGATGGAATACTTTGCAAGACCTGAGCCACTATGGGTTTTCCTTAAGGTTCGGCACTCTATCCGTGAACTAGCTCGCAGTTTGCCGCATGCGGACTCATAATTCTCTCGAATACGCCCTTATGCGTACATACGGGCACAATGCACAGTACGCAGCACAACATAGTGAATAGGCTTCATGAGACCCTACAGATCCATCGAGCAGTATCCACATTCTTCCATCGCGTTTTCCTGTATGTCTCATCCTTCATAGATGGGATCACACGAATGTGTCTTTGGTGCAGTAATCAACGTTCTGCTAGCTTTGAATACGTACTCTGTTCGTGAGTAAGCCAGCACCATTCAACATTCCCACGTGCAGATCGCCCTGGGATGTCTCGAACGATGCAGTATGATAATGGCCCGATGGTTCACAAAATGTGAATCATTGGTTACAGATGTTTGCTTCGTGGTTGTGTGATGCGCTGCGCCGGGCCGCAAAACTATTCGCGGAGCGACGTTGCCCGGTTAACAGGCCGCCTAGACTTATCACAACCGAACGTAAACACTCCACCCATGCTCCATCCTTCCCTGCTCACCATTCCAACGATCTACGTCCCTTTGCCATCCCAACATTAGCTCCTATATCTATATTCTGCATTACACAAAGCACTCGCCAAGTAGCCTAGGACAATCTTCAGTTCGAGAGTTTTAAGGTAGCGCGTCGAATTTGAAGCACAGAAGAGTAGGAGCACCGTCTCGTTGCTGCGAGCCAGACAGTTATGCCAGGACCGGTTCCCGATGGACCTTCGGTCTCAATGTCCTGTAGGCGTCAATTTTCAACATTCCTGTCTCCCTTCAACTAACCTAATTGACCTTTCTAGTTGCGAACAACTTTTGGGGTAAAGACGATGCAGGCGTTCCACCTCTTTTAGAGCGCATGCACAATGCCAAAGTCACCTGCGATGAGCTTAAGGCGTTCTATACCGGTATGTCTGGGAGTTTCATATTGCGTATCTTCGATGTGAGTTACTAAGACAATAAATAGCCCGTGCTACTATGGAAGACGAATATTCCCGGAAACTCCTCGCACTAAGTCGTAAACCACTTGGCTCCCAGGAAGCAGGCACCCTCCGAGCCTCGCTTGATGTGATGCGAGGAGAAGTCGAGTCCATGGGAAAGGCTCACCAGAATATTGCAGGACAGATGAAGAGTGAGTTAGAGGAGCCACTGGCAGCCTTTAGTGGTGGGATGAAAGAGCGGAGGAAAATAATACAAAATGGGATAGAGAAATTGCTGAAGCTCAAAGTTCAGCAAACTCAGACGGTTAATAAGGTTTGTTAGATTGTAAAGATCTCACCATTGGAATTGGAAGAATATTGACTGGTGACATATCAGACCAGAGATCGATTTGAGCAAGACTGTTTAAGGATCAAAGGCTACCTGGCGCAAGGCCACATGGTAATGGGTCAAGAAGAACGGAAAAACAAGGCAAAACTGGAGAAGACCCAGATTCAAGTCGCAGCATCCAACACAGAATACGAGAATGCCGTCAAAGCATTGGAAGAGACCACTGGCCGTTGGAATCGGGACTGGAAAGCTGCCTGTGATGTGAGGCTTGCTGCCTAGGATACTTGCTGTGTGGTGCTAATGCTTCGAATAGAAATTCCAAGATCTGGAAGAGGAGCGTCTCGATTTTATGAAAAGCAGTCTCTGGAGCTTTGCAAATATTGCGTCTACTGTTTGTGTTAGCGACGATGCTGTAAGTGCTTCAGGTCGATTGGCAGGGGTGAGCACTGACAGAAGTTGTAGTCTTGCGAGAAGATACGTTTAGCTTTAGAAAACTGCGAGGTCGAGAAGGATATCAGTACGTTCATCCGGGATAGAGGCACAGGGCAGGAAATCCCCGACCCCCCCAAGTACGTCAACTTTTGTCGCGGAGATTTAAACGACACACAATCAGAAGCATCGGAAGATGAGAGCTATTCCGTAGCGCAGTTTCAACGTACAATCAATCCGGCATTTCGAAGCTCCTCGCCTCAGCCTTCGACTTATGAGTCTCATCACGACCCTAACTCAGCACTTGCAAAGGAATTATCTCACCAGGAGCTTCAGCCCCACGCCCCACCAAGTAGGGAGACTACTGTAACGCCACAAAGGGTCATTCAACCGTCCAGTAAGCCAGCACAACTTGATTACCAAATGGTCAACAAGCCAGTACAGCCTGAGTATCAGAAGATCAGTAAGCCAGCGCAACCCGAATATCAGAAGGTCAGTAAGCCAGCACGTCCTGAATATCAGAAGACTGGTAGGCCAGCGCAACTTGATTTCCAGCGCAAGCAACCTGCACAATTGGATTACAACCAGGCGCAAATGCACGGTCAACTTCAGCCTGTACCACACAACGAATATCCGCCAGATGGCATGACCATGTATTGCCGCACCAGCCCGCCATCTGAACGAAGCTCGGCAACTAGCCCTGCACGACCTCCCAGTCGTGATTCGCAAAGCGATTACTCAAACCCAACCTCTCTCTCAAGTCAGGAACACCCTAGTGGCAAACAGTCACCGGTAAAGTACGATAACAGCGCCATGATTGCTGCTGCGAGAGAAGAAGAGAAGCAAGTCCAAAAAAAGAAGAGTGGGTTCTTCCAAAGTCATAGCCCATTCAGGAGAAAGAGCAAATCAGATAAGGATAGCCGCATCAGAGAACAGCAACAGCAACAGCAACAGCCTGCAATAATGCCACCCCCTGGGAGTCGAAATACATGGTCTCCTGCTTCAGCAAGGAATGCAGTTAGTGTGACCGGAAGCCCCACTAGACGATCTCCGTTGTACGGCAAAGGGAAAGAATCACAGGCTATGGTACTTGGAGGGGACCGGCAAAGTGGCAGTCCTGAGCCTGTTGATCCCAGAGCCAGCTTTCAGTTGAATGTGGGAAACAACGTCTTTGACGTGGCCACCCCTGACGCAAAGAAGAGCCTGAAGATCGCACCAGATAATAACCAGGAAGAACTAGATCCCATTGCGCAGGCCTTGGCGGAACTCAAAGGTGTCACCAAACAGGCATCTGTCAGAATGTCTGCGGATCGATACCACGGGCTTACGACACCCGCTCCTCCCGGAACTCCAAGCGTTGGCGTACCTACCCCAATGGCCGGTGGTGCTCTTTCTGCGGCTCAACGAGGAACGCCTCCTCCATCGTATGAGCAACCCATAAAGAGACTTGATCTGCCGCAACCGGCTTTTACCTCCGCTCAAATGCAAAAGACCCGCAACAGATATGTTGAGCAGACTCAGCACATGCTCACGGGGCCGCCAGCTATCAAGGATTCACCGAGCTCACGCCAGTACGACGATCATCCTCAGTCACGCCCTGGAACTCGTGGCAATGGTGGTGGAAGCCAAGAGATTGTGCGTGCTGCCTCGCCGCTTCCGACCAGAAGTGTTTCCCCCCGTCCCTCAGTTTTCGGCGACCAACGCCAAGGTCATCAATCCGCATCTCCAAAACCGTATGCCAATGGCTCTCACTCACGCCCTGTGTCAGTATCTCCTACCAAACGCGGATCTGACCAAGGATACTATGTCAGACAATCTTCCCCTGGTGATGTCAACCGGGCCGTCTCCCCACAGCCCTCTTTCCGACAGGAGCAGCAACGGCCGAGTAGCAGCAGTATGCATGAGATGCAACTCCAGCTGGCTCCCGGCCCAGAGGAAGGGTACAGTGGCTCTCAGCGAGGAAGGAGTACACCAGGGAATGCGAGGCCGGTGAGTTATTACGGCGGCGGGCAAGTACAGTTACAGGAGAGGTATGGTGCGCCACAGCAGGGTGCGAGAGTTAGAAGCAAGAGTATCGCGGAACCTCGTCAGTTTACAAGAGATGGGAGACCAATTCTACACTACGGTCCGTTTTCAATCGCAACATACAAACGAGAGGGTGGGTGCTAACATTATTACGTAGCTCGCGCCATGTACATGTACCAAGCGGCAATTCCGGAAGAATTAAGTTTTGCAAAGGGAGACATCCTGGCTGTGTTAAGGCTACAGGATGATGGTTGGTGGGAAGCTGAGATCGTGGGTAAGAGGACTAGGCCTGGGTTGGTTCCCAGCAACTACTTGCAAAATTGTTGAGATTGATAGACAGACGGATAGATGTATAAATGGATGGCAAGAATTAGGATGGAAGCGATTATTATGACGTTGGAGGAATGCTGACTATATCGTGTGGGAACTTCCTCGACTTCATCTTTGAAAGGTAGCGCTTTAGCTGGCATAGGAAGTCATTGGACAAGCGTCGGGCTACATTGCTTTTTTGCTGGAAAGACCTAGTTATATCTGTTCAAGATGTGTTTTTCTTTGACGACCTCGAGAAACGAATTTCCTGTTGCGATCCTTTTAGTTTGTTGATAGACTAGGAGAATCGAATTCTATTTGGTGGGAAGGCTCCCTAAACGTCAATTTCGCCCAGAAGCTTTTAATAGGATATTTACAGCAGCTTTACATGCCCTACTTTTAAACCACACATATTTCGTCTATAATGATATCGTGTTGATGATTTCCACGTGGAGATCATTACCGGAATCTGCTCGCCAACGTCATTCCTCAACGAGAACACACAACTCCCCACCACCATGCGACCGCCACCGCAATCATCAGAGGGCTTCCCCCTGACCGAAGCCCACAGCCAGCCGCTATTCACTCATCTCTGAAGATCCAAACATGGTATCTATCCCACTCTATCCATAACTCCTATCCCATCTAAGTCCCAAATACAGTCAAACTAACCACAACCCAAACAACCTCCAGGACACAGCGCTTGCTCCCTTCCGCCTTGCAGTATCAAAACCAGCGCGGCGCGCCTACGTCGGGACGATCCTTTTCTTCTTTGCGGGATTAGTGCTGTTGGGTTTGGCGGTCGTAGCGTATTTGCTGTTTTACTACAATTACATACCGCAAACTGGCGTGGAGAGGGTGGTCCATCTGCAATTTGGGTGTGTTTCCTTCTTTCTGGCATTTTGGGCAAGCAACGAGCTTGTTATTAACCTGTGGGGAATTTGGCAGGAGCGGTCATCCGTATGGCTTTGCGTCTCTCAGTGACGGTCTTATAAGCCAACAAGCTTACGATGTCTACGTCCACCTCGACCTCCCGCGCTCGCCGCCCAACCTTGCAGCCGGCAACTTCATGCTCGATTTGTCCCTCCTATCCTCAGAATCTGCAGCGCTCTACACCGTTCCTTCAGAGACGGACATCCTAGCGCATTCACGGCGACCAGCGATCTTAACCTATGCGTCTCCGTTGGTAGATACTGTGAACACGATAGCCGAAGTACCGTTTTACTTGCTGGGCTTCAGGAAAGAAGCCGAGAAGCTGAATGTGCGCATGATGGAGGGATTGCAGTTTGCGAGGGGCTGGCGGAATGTGCCGAAGGCTTTGAGGCTTGAGGTGCAGGCGGATGAGAAGATGCAGGTTTATAATGCGAGAGTGAGGTTTCTCGCGCGATTTGCAGGATTCAGGTAAGCCCTCCTCCATGACAAAATACACCATGCATAAAGCCAGATTGTTAACATCCTTCCTCGGGAGCATAGATGGATCATGTACAACCACCGCATCATCTCCTTCCTCGCCGGCACCACTCTCTTCTGGTTCATCGAGATTTCCTTCGCTGCAATCGCATGGTTCATTCTCTCTCAATACCTAAGCCCTAGTGCACAGCTACAACCCATCAAACCAGAACGCCACGATGACACCGAAACCCCCACAATCAAACGGGAATCCGACACGGACTCCCTGCACGACGATCTCTCCGACACCCCGCGCACATTCCCAACATTTAGCCGCCAGCCGCCGCTGCAATATCCCACACCACGCAGCACCCCTGGTGCTGAGGTCGCTATTGAGGAAGGGGAGGAGGAAAGAGAGGACTTCGAGGGAGAGTCAATTGCTGGAGAGGCGGATGATGAGGAAGAGTATGAGGCCGGGGTATTTGGCGTGGGCGCTTCGTTTGACGGCCGGCCGGCCGACTCGGGGATTGGGACTTCGTTGTCGGAGGCTGGTGGTAGGATCTTACAGAGGAGGAGGCGCTAGAGAAAGACAAATATGATTCGAGGTTATCTTAACGTCTATATATTTTTCCTTTCAGTTTAGAAAAGGATGTGAAGGGAAAGGATTCATGCTAGAGAGAGAGAGAAGAAGAAGAGGAGAAACTTTTTTTTCTTCTTCTCTCTCTCTCTTTCCAAAGCAGATTCAGGATGGGAAGTGCGGGGGTGAGATGAGGGATGAGGGTGATATGGTGAGGATTGTGGGGAAGGAATGGAAAGAGATACGAGGGAGGAAAGGAAAGAATTGGTAAGATGGAATCTGGTATCGTTGCTCTAGTATTATTATGTATGTTAATATATACATATACAATTGCCTCAGTGAGCTCAGGCCCTCAGTTCGGCGCAAGCGCGGGCCAAGCCTAAAAAGGCAATGATCTCACAGAGGACCTGAGAAGTTTTGGTGTAAACACCGCTTGATTTCAACCAAGCTGCTTTAATAGCACATATTTTTTTAGAAACTGAATATACGGAAAAAATTGCCTAAAGCTCCTTTATATACTCCATTTTATGTGACTACTCTATTTCGCTATATATCTAGTAGAGGAGCTGCGTAGCGACGTAAATCGCGAGCAGATCGAGTCCCGCTTCCATAGGCTTGGTTGGGCACCCCGTCTGCGTTTACGAGTGGCGGGAGGAAGACTCTCAGAGCAGTTGGACATCCTGGTTCGAGGGAGTTGTTGATGGCTGCTAGAAAGTGGGAGGCGAAGCTTGCCGCTTTTTCGCTTTTAGCTCGCGGGTGCCTCACCCAGCTGGCGCCGCTTTAAATGGCGAGCTGGTGATGCTCAACCCTGTGAGCACATCCCACCAACTTCATCCTTCACACTCCGAATACAGCTCATCAAGTTTCAGGCAGAAAAACGAGCCAGAAAATGTACGCGCCCACAAGCTCTCGTATAAAGGACGTCCGGTTCCCTTCCCACCCAACTGACCGACCGACCGACCGACCATCCTCCTACTCAAACCTCTCGCCCAAACCTCTCCCAAATCTATACTATCATGGGTGGAAAGGCACCTACGGCAAAATAGCTGCTGGAAAAAGCTGCAGCCAGAGGCTACCAACCGAGTGCGCATCGAGAGAAGGATGTCATGAAGGAGACACCTAAATATGTTTAGAAAACTCTCAAAGATCAAAATTGGGCGTTGGACGGCTATGTGAAGTATGTGTCGCTCTAGTTATGACATCTCAATGGGACTTTACTCACCCTTGACACAGGTGTATTGAAGTCACAGATATGAAGGAAAAGGATGAAGAAGAAGGGAGTAAGGTAGAAAGAGGTGATAAGACGGCAGAGATGGATGGCAGCACGGCAGTACACTGTCTCCGGAAAGGAGCGCCTTGTCCGGACCTAGCCACTACCAAAGACTTCCTCCGCTTTCACATCGCCCTTAGCCGAGGAAGAATTAAGGATAAGACCACTGTGGATTCAGTAAAGACTTTTGCCAAATGGTTCTTTGCTGGCTTCACTCGAGTCACTGGAACAGTTATCAGTGAGGATTATAGAAGTGCAATTTATGAGGTAAGATCCTCTGGTACGCCTATTAGGCCACTCTAACAATATGGCGTTCTCTTAGTGGATAAGAACCATTCTAATTGCGGAATGCCTTGTCGTAAATACAAGGAAACCAAAACACTTATTTGGCAAACATGACCTGATCCAATTTCACACTACGTTTTGGACTAAGGACGATACAAGTTTTGTTCACCCGCGCAATAAGATACAAATACCCTTTATCATCGATGTGTTCTGCTGGACTGGGGCAAGAATTGGCGCTTTTTTCCCGAATCCTGATAATAAGGCTCAAGGAGGCCTTCGCTACAAGGTAAATTACCTCCACCTGAGTTGAATAGGATTCGGATCTTTTCAGAATATCGAGGTTGTACTGCTACGTGTTCCAGATGGCTGGAAAGTCATTTATCGGATAGATCAGCGTTGGGTCAAAAACAATCGCGATCCTGAAAACATTACGTATTTCCCTCTTAAATCTTTTTCACTCTGCCCACTATACATTCTAACATACCTAGGTACGGGGCATCCACAAGTCAACATGCGAAATTGACATTTGACGACACCCAATATTTACTTGCCCTAGCTTTCGCTGACGAAGCCTTTTATAGGATAAAGTCACCTGAGAAATTCTGGCAGCTTCAGATTCCAGAAGGCGAAGAATCACTTCCTCTTCGATGGACAGATTCTGTAAAGAATTTGCTAATCCTTCGCAATGCCACCTTGGAGAATGGAGTTTCCAAAGAGCCCTTACTGAAGGCTACATTCTAGCGTATAGTTCGATCAGTAATGCGAATATCTGGATACTTTGGTTCTGCTACAGTTCACGCTATACGCCGCTACGTAGGCAAGAAACTAAATGGTAAGTTCTGCGAGATGGCTTCGGATGAACAAGAAATTATGCTGATGGGCTATTTAGAAATATATACTGAAACCGAACGTTCACAGCATATTACCCAGAATGATCACCATGTATATGGCCAAAGCTACGTGGCGAATACCTCTTCTTGCGATGGAAGGCGGGCCTCTAGATGAAGTAGCGCAGCACGACCACGTCGAGTACTTTCAAGGCTTTGGCAAATTTCGCGAAAAGGGCCTTCCCTGTACCCTTCCGGCTGAGAAAGAGGCTGCCCTGGAAAATGACCAACGACTTGTTGAACTTAAGGATAGGGTGCAGCAGCTCAAAACTGAAGGCGCCGGTGCTAAAGAATTAGAAATGTGAGAAACAAAGTTCGTAGCTGTCATAAAAGCCTGAAGAAAGCGAGTCTATAGGAGTATCAAAACTGGTGGGTTCAGGATTGAAGGGACTGGAAAATCAGAACACAAGGAAAAGAGCAAGCCGAGGACTTCAAGCCTACTGAACTCATTCAAACTCTTTCAAGGATAATACCTCAGCAAGGTCGCCTTACCGAGATGATGATCTCTGACAAGTCGTTTCCGAACGGGAAAGGAAGCAGGCCGTTACAGATCTCTATTCATTCATAACTAGACTATGCAGTTCTGTATCGCCATGGCGAAGAATTGATTATTGGTGCTTGTCCTGTGGAAAGCTGTGACAGGAAATTGCAAGGGTAAGAAATTAATCTCTATTGATTTGAACCAGTCTAATGTCTATGGTTTGCCTAAGGAGCAAAGAGCGACTCACACCGTTGTTGACAAAAGAGCATGTAAAAGCTCTTAACCATTTGCTGTTTGACCTGATCTATTGCTTTTAGTGATTGGTTCGTCAAAGAAGATTGGAATGCCCATTGCAAGCAGCATCTTGATTCCATTAGTTCAAAGAGGTGCGGCTCGATTACTTACTGCCATACCGTCATTCGTCCTGTATACTGCCTATTTTGTCTGAGCGATGAAGCCTTTTCTGCAGTTAAGAGGCTGCAAGCATGGACATGGGATACTGATTTGATGCCGCATCTTGAGGAGCATATCAGCGAAGCCCATTGGCCATTTACTTGTCCACATTCACTCCGCAGTGTCCAGATGCAAGATGAGACGTCATTTTGGTACCACCTAAGCGATGCTCATAATCTTCGAGACAACGTCAAAGGCCGAAAGCGCTGCTGGAAAGCCATCGCCTCTGAGAACAACGATGACATGCTCCTCGAAACTGGAAAGCAATCGGAGTCCTCGTCGAGTCGAAAAGAAGCAGAAATCAACGCGACTGAAGGAAACGGTTGAGATCGAAGTCATTAAATACTCACCTCCGCACTGTCCCAAGCCATCACCCACCTCAGCTAATGGAAATTCTCAACGCGTGAAGCAGGATCAGAGTCCTCAAAATCAGCTGGCCATCTTTACAGATACTAATATATCCCCAACGTTGATATTACTTTCTTTTACCACAAGGGATCACAATCGTGACGCTGAGTGTCCCATAGTACCTGGTTTCACCTACACTGGAACCTCATCCCCGGACAGCGCAGTATCTTGTCCAACGGAAAATTATGCCTCTACAAGAGGCGGTTACGATGAAGATTCCCCCAGCCAACTAGACTTCCTAGAGGCCAACCACGACATGAATGGTTTCTTGCGCGTGGAAGCCTTCAAATTAGCACAGCTTCAGAGCTTAAAAGAGATTTAGCCCACAGCCCTGCCACGTCACCTCTCGGCACACATTCCTGGAGGGGTGACTCCCAAATCTTGCATAACTTCAGATTGGGCTGTGGGAGATCGGGCTCTTCATGGAGTTATATAACTTTACTGCCGGTGTCCACTCAATAACTTACAATCATCTGCCAGACCTTGCCTATCTAGCTCACCATTGCTGAAAACCTCGGCCTTGGAGACGTGCTTCATGACCCTAAGGATGCAAAAGTAGAGTAAGTTATGCTAGATAGCCTGGCAGAATTCAATCTGACTCTAGAATAGCATCGTTTTCGTTCACGGACTTGGCGGCGACAGGGTCAAGACATGGACGAGCACAGCTACAGAAGATGTGCCCATAACGAGATTTTGGCCGAAAGACTTCTTACCCACCACCTGCTCAACCGGTCGTATATTGTCCTTTGGATATGATGCAAGCTATGCTTACACTTCTATCCATTGTACGGGCCAAAGAACATCCCTGTTGGGACAACGATTGATGACCACTCTGCCGCCCTCTTTCTTGCTCTTGACAACTTTCGTGGAACCACCGAAATAGTAAGCATACAATCCCATCCGTAATATATAATAATCATAACGCTGAACATATATAGCCATCTGATAGACTGATAATTTTCGTTGCCCATAGCCTCGGAGGCCTCGTATGCGCAAGCGCATTGTCTCGCCAGCACAGCCCAAGCGAGTAGAACGTCGACCTCGCGAAAAGCACATACGGCATCATCTTTCTCGGAACGCCATTTGAAGGATCAGAAAAGGCGCGATGGGGGAACAGAGGCCTTCAATTCCTCCAGCTCGTCAGCTCAACCAACCACGAGAAGATGGAAGACCTCGAGGAGCACTCGCAAAAGCTTGCCAGCATCAACGAAAACATCTGTAAGCTTCTAAGAGCACACGATCAATCTCATTTCCGTATGAGAGTAGCTTGTTTCTTTGAAGAATACCTGACATATGTCATGAAGAAGAGCATCGGGCTGATTGTACCGAAGAGCTCAGCGACCTTGAGCGGCATCGATCCCATCTCGATTGCAGCTACGCATAGTGGAATGTGCAAGTTTGCGGATGAACGGATATAAGAATATCTCTGAGACTTTGAGCCAGTGGATCAGGAGGCTGGACGAATTACCTGCTGCAGGCATTGAATGATCATGTAAGGTAGCTTAGACATTTTATCCGTCTCAAAAATATTGAGATCATAGCTCAACCTGGTCCACTCTTTTAAAGATATCTTTATAGAAAGATTCCTTTCATACACTCATCAGGGGGTATGTCATTTCTCGAATTCAAGGAAGGGTTAAAGACCGGGTAATAGTCTTACATACATAATATATTATTTTCTTCATACCTCTATTTCATAGAGGGTCAAGGGGAGCGTGTGCTTATATAGTCATCGTGTTCGCCACTCGGATTCTAGGATCTTATCAGAAGGTTGGCTGTAGCTGTGGCTTGGGAGGCGTTGTTATTAAGCAAAGTAATAGATTAGAGTAGAGCAGGTGGTACCTGTTTGTTTGGGCGGATTTCAGAATCTCTTAAAAGACCCCTCTACGCCGTATGAATCTGTCCGAAGACCTATTTATCCTCATGCTGACACTGTGTGTAGGATTGTGCTGGTGATCTCGGCATAGACTCCATCCAGTAAGCTAGAGACAAAACTCTCCAGCACACTCCATCCAGCTCATCATTGGAATGCTATACAACTTCTTGATGAAGCCGATGTTTTCCTGGAGGAGCACACCCTTCACGACACCAATCGCAATACATCAGTGTCCGTATTTCCAACGTCAAGTAAAGTACTTCCAAGGGATCATGTTTCCTTACCACGAATCAAGTTGAAACGCTCGACGGAAGCTTTTCAGAGCAGAATGCATTTTCGCATTGAGACAACGGGAAGTTAGGTAAATTGGCAAGGGAGAGAAAGTCTGGGTTGCATTCCTCCGGAGGTCTGGCATGAACTGTGTCAGATCGGATGAGCTTGAGGAGTTGATAGAGAAGGATATCAATGGGAAACAGGTAAGTTCAAGACAGGAAGACGATTGGAATCGAGTTTGCGCCGATTGAGATCCGGATTTAGATAAAGAATGCCGTGCGGACAGCGCTTGCCTTATCTCACGCGCACCTCACCCGGGTGAGCCTGGGTGATGCTCGCCCTGAGCTCGCGCGAGCATTCCCCACCACTTCATCCGTCGCACTTCCAACATCCCATGTTGGCGCTCCAAACATAGCCCAGCGAGTTTCCTACCTTCATACTGACCGGCATAGATCACCTGCACGGAGTCTTGTCTGAGTTGTGTGGGGTTTTTTCTTAGCACTAGCAAGGTTCGAGCTCGGCCAGGGACTACTTTGTGTAATCATCTAATGCTAACTTTCAGGGTTGTAACAACTTTCAGCCTGGCCTGAGGAGAAGAATGACGGGCATGCTGGTATGGGGGTTTCGGCTCAGATTGCCGATATGGTATAGCCTAGCAGATTGGGGGGCTGTGCGCTTTGGGTTCATCCTTTCAGGTTGATTGGGATAAGGGGAAAAGAAAAGAAAGGACAGGGTGTGGAGCCAACTC
>JAJDMY020000427.1:0-35345 GCA_022345705.2 Sabuloglossum arenarium
CAATTAGCTTCGGTGACATGCTTCTCCAGATGCGCTATCAAGCCAGTGTCCCGTGTCCATGCCTGCAGTCTCTCGTCCGCGGAAAGTGTTTCATCTCCCAAGCAAAATGGACAATACCAAGGACGGATCAGGGTATGACAGTAATTAATCGACCTGCAGCCTTTTGAACTGATTGAGCCAAGATGCTGCTTGCAGTGAACACTCCATTCTTCTTCAACGAACCAAGTGAAGCACTGAAAGTAATAAATTAGGTCTGACTGCAAACGATTAAGAATTTTTGCACGCTCTCTTCGTTGATAATGGTGTATATGAGCTGCCCTTCGACCCTTATGTATACTGTATAGATATTAGCTTTGGTCCAATGTGATAGAGATCAATTTCTTACCCTTCCATTTTCTTGCGGCAGTCATTTACGGGACAGGCCCCACCAATCGGTTCTTCGCCAGGACGATATAAAACTGTATAGTCTCTAGTTATGAATGAATAGAGATCTGTAGCAGCCCGTTTCCTTTCTGGTTCAGATATGATCTTGTCAGAGATCATCATCTCAGTAAGGTGGCCTCGTTCAGGTATTATCATAGAGAGGGTTTGAACGAGTTGAGTAAGTGTGAAATCTTCGGCTTCCTCTTTTCCTTGAGTTCTAATCTTCCAGCCCCTTCGATTCTGGACCCACCAGGTTTGATAATTATGTCGAGCCGTTCTCCATAGACTGTCATAGTAACTACGGACTTTGTTTTTTCGCTCTGTTGATATCTTTATCACTTGCGCCTTCCGACTTCAGTTGTTGCACCCTCTCTTTAAATTCGATAAGGCGTTGGTCCTTTTCTAAGGCAGCTTCTTTCTCGGTCGGAAGCGTCCAAGGAAGGCCTTTTTCGCGAAATTTACTAAAGCCTTGAAAGTACTCGACGTGGTCGTGCTGCGCCGCTTCATCCAGAAAGGCCCGCCTTCCATCACAAGAAGTATTCGCCACATAGCTTTGGCCATAAACACGAGGATCGTTCTGAGTAATGTGTTGTGAGCGTTCGGTTTCAGTATATCTGGCTAAATAATCCATCAGCATACGTACTGCTGTCCATCTCTGCCGTCTCATCATCTCTTTCTACCTTACTATCTTCTCCTTCCTTTTCCTTCATCTCCGTGACCTCAAAAAACCTGTGTCAAGAGATGAGTAAAGCCCCATTGAGATGTCATAACTAGAGCGACACATACTTCACATAACGGTCCAACGCCCAATTTTGATCTTTGAGAGTTTTCTGGACATATTTGGGTATCTCCTTTATAACATCCTTCTCTCGATGTGCACCCGGTTGGTAGCCTCTAGCTGCAGCTTTTTTCCAGCAGTTCTTTTGCCGTAGGTGCCTTTCTACCCATGATAGTAGAGATTTGAGAGAAGTTTGAGTGGGAGGACGGTCGGTCAGTCGGTCGGTCGATCAGTTGGGTGGGAAGGGAACCAGGCGTCCTTTATACGAGAGTTTGTGGGCGCGTACATTTTGTGGCTCATTTTTCTGCCTGAAACTTGATGAGCTGTATTTGGAGCGGACATGGGACGGGAGTGTGAAGGATGAAAGTGGTGGGATGTGCTCGCGCGAGCTCAGGGTGAGCATCACCCAGCTTACCATTTAAAGCGGCGACGGCTGGGTGAGGCACTCGCGAGCAAAAAGCGGTTTACTGTTGTACTATGCCGCCAAGACCCTGAAACATTGCCCGGCTCGAGCATCAAACTACCTGCAATCTCTGCAGAGTTCTATAGTCGTACAGGACAGGGAAATCCCGACGCTCCACTAGGATACCTCACCGCCGAAGAAAGCATCGCGTATGTAGACTGTTTCTAATGGTAGATCCAGAAGTTCGCATGCAGATTTGCCCAAGGGTACCCAGACCTATGGGCCGAAAGCCCTCAACCCTTCAATCTTTCGGCTCAGACCCGATCAGCCTTGTTACCACGGTTAAGCAATTAGAAAGATAGCTCTCCCAGCAACCAGGAGCATCAAAGTGGATCAGAACCCCCCTTGTGCATAGCCGCATCTTGACGTACATATGTCCGTCCCCTTTGTCCTCCATGAACAAGGCGCAGGGTCCCGGTAGGCAGACACAGGATGTCTGCTTCTTCACGGCATTGCAGAAAATCGGAACTCTGGTAGTCAGCAGGGCCATCCAGGAGTACGGAAGGTGACCAGCTCGAAGATTCAATCGGAAGTTCGGAAAAGAAGCAAGATAGGGGATTGATGTTAGGAGGCGAATAGACATATGGAGTTCTTCCCCACCCTCATAACTGATATGTCCGTAGAAGACTGAATTGCGTTATTGAATATCATCATCGAGTTTTCTTTGCCAGGTTTTCAGGTTGTTTTGTTTTCTACTGTTATTTCCTTCACTAGTGCGGTTGCCGTCATCGTCACCGCCGAGCGCTTTGCGATTGTTGGCGGCACCCACACTTTGTCTTTCCGCTTTCTTCACTCATCTACTCAACATCGTACTTTCATTTGAAGACCTCAAATGCCTTCAACTTCTTCGCTCCATTAAGAGCATCCTCCAATAGCCCCCGTCTTTCCCAGCCTCTACCCATCTTCATAGAATCACACGTCTGAAACAATTGATACGCGTTCTTACGCAATGGTTTCTGCAGTCATCAATGCAATGTCGACCTTGGTTGGCAGGACTGTTGGTGGTATCCGCATCAATCAACTGTCTGATACGGGCAACGATAGCATTGGCGACGTTGCCAAGCTAACGAACCCTGTCCCTGCTGGCATTCTCTTATTCGTTTTGAGTGGAATCATGGCCTGTACCTCCTTCCTGAGCAACAAATGGGGGTTCCTCGCTCTCTTGGCTTGCTCTTACGTCCTTTGGGTCCACTCGTCTCGTTTCAGTCGCTACAAGGCTATCAAGGAAAAGTATGGCTTCACTAAGGATCCTAACACATATCAAGATATGAGCGTTGAGATAGCTCAAGAGATTGAGAAGAACCTCGCCGAGTGGGATATGCCCTGGCTTTTCGAATTTGGTTGGCTATTCAATTTCCTTGCTGTGAGTAAACAAACCCTCTCCATCCTCCCCTCTCTTTCTCAACGTTTGTGCTTGTGTCTGGTGTTTGCCTACCAATGTTTCTGTTCAACGTCTATCTACCTTTACTAAAGGAGATAATCTCAATATAAATGCAACTTATTCTGCTCACTATGCTGCACTAAAGACCTTTAAGCTAACTGTCCAGCTTCCAGACGGCTTCGACAGCGCTCTGCTCTACAACAATTATCCGCTCCGGCCATTTCACGAGTAAGGATCCGTAAGTCGACACCAAGCCCCTCACCATCATAACTTTGCTTGACGCAATACTAACAATGATTCTTATATTCAAGTATGGTCGTCCAACAGCGACAAGAGGATACGGTCATCTTAATGTCTGGCATGATGGCCCACCCTCTTCGATCTAGTTACAGCTCTTTGATTCTTGCTCGGATTAATGAGCACCACAATTTCTATGGACATCATATCAATAGCGATACGGTACTGTATCTCATTTGGCTATTTGGATGGGGCCCAGTTGAGATGATTGAGAAATTTGGATGGCGTAAACTCCATCCATTTGAAATGCACGCGATGTGGATCTTTTGGCGTGAGTTGGCTGTTCGAATGGGCTGCAAATATGTCCCCAATACTCTGGACGAGATGATTGAATGGAAGGATGTAAGTGATCTTGCCTTCGATATACTGCAGACCTCTCTCTTAGAGGTAGGGGTGCTGACTGGCTACCTTTCCGACATGATAGGCTTACCGCAAGCAAGAGGTTTACCCTCATGAAGATAATAGGGTCTTCGCAGACTCTATGAAAGACATGCTCCTCTACAAGGTCCCTTCTTCCGCTAGAGCCTTCGGTTTCCAGTGTATCCTCGCATTGTTGGATGACAATGTTGCCGCAGCCTGCCTGTGAGCATAAATCCTATATACCAAACCTTTTCTTTATCAAACTAACTTAAGCCGAATCTTAGATGGGATGGCTTGAAGGAAGGCTACAACGACGCTCTCCGCTACTGGCTCTACAAATTGCTTCGCGCTCGCGCCTTCGTTCATCGTTATCTCACGCTCCCTCGCCGCCATCCATACGCGCGTACGACGTATGAAAAAAATGAGTTGGGCCTGTTCAACTTCGAAGCCACGACCTACTCCACATCCCCATTCTACGTCAAAGCCACTTTCTGGAGCCGCTGGGGCCCAGCTGCTCTTGTGAATCGAGTCCGCGGGTTCGCCGTCCCCGGCTTAGAATACTTCTGCGACGGCGTCACTCTAGAGTCCATGGGAGCTAAGCGCAATCGGAAGCAGCAGCGATCCGCTGAGGCAAGGGTGGTTGCACAGGCCAAAATCCTCGAGGACGCTCACTATGGGTTCCGGTCGGCGGTGAACTTTCAGTCCAAGCCGGCAGTCAAGGGTCTCAGTCTTGGCTATGGAGATCGTGCCAACGCATACTTGCAGAAGCATGCTACTCCCACCAAAACCGCGTAGGCGGTGGGGTCAACGACACCGAACTACGCTTGCAGGCATGTCACAGTATCAAAGTGAAGCTTGCTTCGATCTGTGATGCGCTGGTACGGACACTCGACATAACAGTCGATAGTCATCTGGACAATGGAATTGGTGACCGCATTAGTCTAGTGTGATGGGAGTTTGACGAGGTCCGCTGCGCTGGGTTTTGCCGAGTTTCATTTCGTCTAGATGACTTACGATGGAGTATGATGAGATGAGTTTAGCTGGCTAGGGTCGGGTTGGGTAAGGTAGTTAGCTTTTCATTTGTTTGCTTCCCATCGGAAAGGGGGTTATTCAGGCATGCGCTTTTCGGTCATGATACATGATACATATCAGTAGATTCCGACATAGCAATATATTATGGGCGTCGACCAGGATCCGTCATTCATCAGAGTATTGTCCAGCGCACTGGTATCTTGCTGTATTGATCTTCGCACCCCTTGTCTCACGTCCACTTCAGACACCGTGGCCAACGGTGCGTCATGAATCATATCCTGCCCGATGCCTACCCGTGAGCTCCAAGTCACTGTTCGCGAACGGTGAGTCCTATTGCCCTCATAATCGCTGTCTTCCTCCAAATTGATCTAAGTCCCAAGATCCCTCATCTCATCCACATCACCTTCCGTCCTAACGACCCTACAACACCTTCCTCAACACCATAGCACCTTTCCGAATACCATACTTTATAAAAATGCAAGACCTGTTACGTGCATACATGGAGCTTGGCGCAACCTCGGACCAGACAGTTAACTGCTTCGTTAAGCAAACGATTCATTCAAACCTCACCAACTAAGTAGGCGATGAAAGTGGTCATTGGGGTGCTCTCAAAGCACTCCGAGGTCCTCTTGGGGGCAGGAGTTTCCACCCCTTTCCTTCCAAGGGATGGGTGCTCAGGAGACATGGATCATGGAAGCTCACAAGCTAATTTGGTCAAAGGGGTGAAACCATCTCATCAATGATTTCATGAATCGGGTTGGTTGGGAGAAGGGATCCCGGCTTGAGTTGTGCGACAACTTCGGACTCGCACGAAGATGTAGCTTAAGATAAGATAAAGTTTTTTTCTAGCTGGACCTGAAGGATCGAATTATGACAACGTGCACAACTTTCAGACAATTTGCTTGTATTGGAAAGGATGAACGTCACTTACAACCACGGGTACGGATTAAAAATTAAAATAAAAAAATAAATAAAAAAAAAGGGAAGCGTACCAACAGCAAAAAGAGGGTCGATTTTTTTTTTTTTCATTGCGGGGAAAAGTAAATACAGAGCCCCCAACCTTTTTTTTTTTTTTTTTTTTTTCCCCCCCCAACAACCTTGAAGTTTACATTTCTAAACGACCCCAAAAAAAAAAAAAAAATCACAAACCCCCTTCTTCCTCATCTTACTTAATTTCAGATGAAAAAAAAAAAATGCCAAAACAAGTTCAATTCATCACCGTAGACTTAATTGCAGAAAAAATAAAATAAAAAAAAAATAAAACTTCCAAATAATCAAGGATGCCGGCGCCAAGATCAAAAGTCACTTACTTTACTTTACTTACTTACCTTACTTTGCCAGCGCCAAAAAAAAAATCCTTAATTCCGTTCGGAAAAATTCCAACATGTGGAGAAAAAAAAAAAAAAGCTTATGCATGACTCGAAATCATTTCAGAATGAATGAGTCCCGCTAGGTCATCGGGTGAAGATCTTGGTCTCTTGGAGGCTTGGCTTGTTGGTCGTGGGTGTTGGAGTGCGGCTTGGCTTAGGGGGGAAGGGGAGGGTGTGTGTGTGTGTTGTCTGGATTGGTGGCTTGGTGTTCTTGTCGTCATTGTTTCTCCTCACCGAAAAAAAAAAAAAAAAAAAAAAAAATCTTCATCTGTCTTTTCCAACAAGTTCCATTCGAAAAGAATAAATCATATAATCATATATTTCCCTGATCCAAAGAGTTCTCCTTTATTTTTGTTACGTTGCTGTATCTCGCTCGATGGGTAGTAGTCCCCCCCCCCCCAAAAAAAAAAAAAACTCAAAGAAACTCCAGAGAGTAATTTAAAGAAAAGTGAGAAGAGGTTACGATGGGGGATAGAAGGAGAATGAATCTACATGAATGAGAAAAAGTAAAGAGAATGAGAAACAAAGGGAATATGAGATCTAGATCATCATGTATTCCCCGTCAACCGCAGAGATGACTTCCCACCACTTGAACCCCTTCCCGCCAGTGGCGGGTTGCTGCTGATCCCCGGCCATCGCAAGGCCCACCCTTCTCCTCTCCTTCTGCCAAACGATTTCCAAAACCTCCAGGCCAGAGATAATATTAAAAAACCCCGACTCCTGCTGGATATCGAGGCATTTCTGCCTGATGACAGACTGTTGAGTTTCCATCACGCACTCTGATCCGGTGATGAAGAGAGGCCAGAGGAGGAATTTGTGGACACCTGAGTGGGCGGGGATGTTGGTGATGTGGTAGAGGGATTGTGTGGCGATGCATTGGAGAGATGGGTGGGAGGAGGGGAGGTGGGGGTTGGCAAGGCGCTCGATGTAGAGAAGTGCGGAGTAGCGGAATGCTTCTGAGATCTGTCGCCATTCGTTTTGCGTGGCTGGGTCTGGGGATCTTGGGGCGGTGAAATTGGGATCGAATTGCCATTCCTGGAGTTTATCCCTGATGGAGGTCCATTCTTGCCAGAACTCCCTAGTGGAGCCGCCGTCGTCCGCCTCCCCACTTTCACTCATTCGGGAACACACGTTTCCATCGAGCTGGTGGTAATTCAAGGCGCAGTGTCCCTGAGACGGCAGCTTCGCATTCAAATCGCGGGGGTAGTTCGGTGATGGATGTCCAAGCACCGGTCTTCTTTGACTCAACATGTTTAGCCGCCCAAGCCCAGCGATAATCTTGAAAAGTTGTCTGTCACACCCGGCCAGTTGCTCGAGGCCCCACTCATCACCGCTTGAAGCAATCCAGTCCACATAGATCCCTCGAAATTGAGCCTCTCGATCGTTAATCGTAGCAGCCATGACATCAAACCATGTAAAAAAAGTCTCCATCCAGTACGAATCTCCAAGCTCCCGCTGTCCGCGCCGACGGATATCTAATAGCTTCTTGACGCCAGCGAACTGCGTCCTAAATTGGGCGACTCCCGTCTCGCAGGTGTGATATAGACATAGGACAAAAATAGTAGCCAAAACTAAATCGGATTTGGATGTAGCAGAACGACTTAACTCCATGTTCAGCAGACGGATAGCAGCTTTCTTATGATCCAGCTCTTCCTGGTTCTGGCTCTTCTCAGCAAAATGTTCGAGCAGCATGGCTTGCGCGATTGACTCGCCGCTATCAGGGTTTAAATTGGAAAATTCAGATTTAGTTGGGGTTAGTATTGAAAGAGATTCACCAGCTCGCTCTGGTAGTTGTTTTCTATATTTCTGTAATGTAATCTCCTGTCTCCTCCGCATCCTGAGATGACAAGAGGAGAGAGCAAAGATTGCGTTTCGAAGACTCTCGCTCTCGTGTGCCATCCGCAGCACCTCCGTACGACAGGAATTCCGTGGTCCGTCGAAAGCGACCATAATTGGGCAGATGACTTTGTCGTAATAGCTCATCAAGTACCGCGTTCGAGATGGGAGGTTAATAGTCGAAGGCGAAGGGTATGAATGGGGTATCTGCGGTTCGGCTTCGAGATTGGTAGTTCTGGGCATCGAGACTTGTGGACACGTCGAAGTGTCAGCCAATGTTGATCGATTCAATGATCGTTGGGGAAGAGCTGTCACGGATGAACCGCACCCAATGCCTAACTCAAAGTCATTATACGCACCCGCCATGCCACCTGACTCAATTGTCAGCAAAAGAGACTCGAAGCGTTCGCTCGCCCAAGGGGGTTGTATACCTGGCATATCGTCGTCATAAAAGACCTCCGCCATACTGCATTGGCCAGTGGGTCTTTGCGGGATCTGATTGCATTCGAGGAACTCGTATCTGCTCTGATCCGAGCTCCCACTTGAGCGAGCCATTTGCTGGTCAGGGCATGAAGTTGGCCCGCGCCTGTCGAACATCATGCCGTTGCTGCTGCTGGGGCTGACGCCGAGACTTTGCGAAGCATATAAATTATTATATGAAGGCATCAGCGCAGGGATGTACGACACTTCTTCCGGTGTCTGCGGATAGTCAATCGGGGAGGCATACTCGCTGTCACTCCAGCCGCTGGCAGAGCCCGCTGAAGTTGACGCCGAGACGCTCATATCATCCATTGGACTGCCTAGAGGAGTCCCTAGCCGCTGCAAAGACTGCCGAAACAGGCCGTGGCAGTAGTTTTGACTGTCCATGTAATCTTGGGTCGTAGGAGATGCCGACCATTCCTGCTCAGGCGAATGCACGACAGAGAGACCCGCAGGATCCATTTTGGCAAAATCGTAAGATGTAATCATTGGCGGTCTCGAGTCGTCTAGAGGAATCTTCTCCGGTGGGGATTGCCGCCTTGCCGCTGTGCTGTCACTTCCGCTTTTGCTCGAGGTCTTTGAGGCCTTTGGGGATGAAGCAGGCTGTTTGGCAACGGGAGTTGACAGTCCTCTGAGCTTTCCACGACTGGCCACGCCAACACCCCAGGTCAACTGAGTCTTGTATCCCGAGCAGTCTTTGCTCTGTTCAAGACACTGAGAGCAGTATGGCCTGCGACGGTCACACTTGATCTGCTTCTTCCGGCACGTGAAGCAGTCGTCAGCGGCTCCAGTGGCAGGTGCTCTCCTCCTCCGCTTCCGTGGCACAGTCGAGTCGGCGACCATGGCAGCAGTCATAGGTGGGGATACAGCTACAGGTTGCGACGGCGATGACATAAAGTGCAGTAGTAAACTAAACAGGGGAAGGGGTTTGGTTTTTTTGGTTTGGTTTGGAGCTTCAGAGCATGCAAGCCATCGTCAGAATAAGACACGGATGCAGTCCTGGATAAATATCTGGATTGAGAGATTACGAGCTAGACCCTACGAAGAACCCGCACAAGATAAAGATCAGCCGTGCACCTGCATATGGAGGACAGGGAAATAAGAGACCGAGTTTCGTAGGGACAGGGACAGCTGTCCATCGGTCGTCTAAGCTCATCCTCGCGGGGCGCAGAATCACCGATGCTGTCCCAAGCCAAAGAAACCAGACGGGGCGACGTTACATAGGAAGAGGGTAATAAGAGAGAGAGCAGCGATCGACTAGCGGGGCACCGGCCCTGGTGTCGTCTTGTCGCAGAAGTCGTGCAGCGCAGCCGGGAGCAGCGAATCAAGATCTGTTTGGTCAGTGATCATATCGCAGTTACCTTTTCCACTAGGGGTGGATCATCTGGCGTGGCGTACTCCGTACTCGATGGTTGGTGAGGCAGAATTAGACCTCGGACCAAAATGATTCTAGTGCTTCTTGGGAGCTTCTAGCGTCCTTGTCTATGCCAGCGTCGCGCGAATCAGCTCGCGATATGCAGCTGCGTAAGACACTAACACTGCACCTGAATCACTGCATGGGAGTTACGGATGCAGCGGAGAAGTCGCTGCACAGAATCATGCCGTCGAACATTCCATGGTCTTTCCAGTCGCTCAACTGGCTGTACGTAATATGTCTTCAGTAGAGGGCCGGCACCCGGTGCTGTTGCTAACGCGGTGCGTGCGCAGTTGATGCATCTGCGGGGACAGAAACCAACACCCGTCGTCCGTCACCTGTACAATATTGTACAACTCGAGTCTGTGGAGCAGCGTCCCTATAGTGCTATCGCTAGGATTACAGAGCATACTCGACTCGCCCACTCGATGCAGCTGGACGCAGCAGCATCAGTGCGAGCCGGGGTGGTGCCTGAAACGCGAGAGGCTGGATCCTACATATGATGGCAGAGATGGGATGGACGTGGCAAGCCCGGGATCCCTTGATAAGCCGAGGTCTGTACCTTGTCCAAGATGACAGAAGTACTACATACCTTGGAGCTGTTGCCTAAGTCATCATTCAGCCCCGTCCCTGGCGGAAAATAGAAGTTTCTACATGTGTTCTTTTCGGAAAATCTTGCAGATTTCGGCGACGACCGAAGGTGGTGTTGACAGGGATAGGAGTTGTTTGTGCTACGCCGAGCGTATGTGGTCTCTCTGTATATCTGCTGCACTCGTGTTGGCTCTTATCGCTGGGGACAGAGATTTTTCTTTGTTACGGCGCCGAGCAGTGAGAGCGTGGGCGTGGGGGTAGCATCGAATGACATCATGCGTGCAGCAGAAAAATGAGACGACACCCAGGCTGTTAAAGGGGCGTCCACCTTGCCCTCCACCCTTGTAGAAAATGTATGTATGTGCTGGCCTTTACCCGTCTTTGCTCCATTTGCCCCATAAAGCGAGAGGGAGAACTATTTCGCCGTGCCCTAAGAGGATAGAGTTGTAGTTGCGGGGTCGAATTTTACTTGTATAGAACCACAGTGGCTACTCCGTACGTGCAGACTGGGTTTGTTGATGATGAGCACGTATACGGTATTGCAGGCTAATTAATTGTAGGCTATGTCCCACAGATCTCAATCTCCAGGGGTAAATGTTGGCGCGTGCGGCAGCGGCAACTTATGTCGCAATGGCTACTCCTCCTTCCTCTACACTGGGGCTGGCCTTGAACAAGGCGGATTCGAAGCAGCAGCCCCGAATGAGCGTTACGAATGAAATATCACTCCCCGTATAACGATTTCTGGCATCACGATGACACTGGTATTGGCACGTAACTGGTCGAATCTGTACAAACAGGGATAGCCTGACCTGTAAAAGTTTCAAGGAATTACATGTCATGAGCGAACATGCAGACTCGACGTATGCCAAACAGCCGTACTCTACACAACATCCTCTGCAGGGCTCCACAGGGCTTGTTTAAAAACTACTCAAGACCCATGATTCGTGGCCAATGTTCCAAGGCTGATGTCTCGTGGCCCAAGTCTGGAGGTTCCCCTGGGATGACTAAGACCGGCGGTGTGAGACAACGTCTCTCTGACCCAGATCTCCCCAAGACCTGTGCAGTATTCTACCGGATGACGACAGCCGATGAATGAGATGAGCTGAGATTTGTATGTAAAAAGCCGGAGGTATCGTTGATCTTGATTACTATCTCAACGATGATTGTTCTGGAAAGATCACTCACCCATTGCTTCATTGGAGCCCGCAAACGGTCAGTAGTCACATCAGCTCTCATAGCCGTTGCCCCGTGGCGTACGCCCCTTGTGTCATTTCTGGAAAATCCTCACGGTCTCGCATCAGGGAGGCAGTCTGAGGGCGTGAGCTGGTGGAGTAGGATGCTCGATCCCGCACTGCTCCTGGCTAGACCATTGATATTAATTAACACTGGGCTGCATTCCTACACAATCATGCAGGTCAGCCAGCCGTCTTTTAGAAACATGCTAAATAATAACCCGAACACGTCACATCCATCCAGCCCAGATGTTCTGGTCGCTTTGGTTGCCCGAAGCCTCAGTTGTTGGAGCCGGTGTCGACGGATCAGACTCTGGAGTAAAAATGTGGGATTGTGATGCAAAGGCGGGTAGACTCAGATGCAGAAAAAGGCAAAAGGGCTGGGGTAACGTGGGTATGTGCGAGCTGGAGCAAGCGAAACAAAAACAGCTCTGTGTACTCCGTAGGCCTAGGCCTGCACCTGCACCCCGAAAAAGTATGAGCCATCTTAGGATTGGATAGGAAATTTGAGTTGAGCGAGGGATCACCCGCGGCAACGTTTAAACCGTTCCGGCAGCCAGCCCAGTTCCATTCGTTAGCGTGTCATGGTTGTCCAACAGCGAGGCGCCGAGAGTAGAGATGGCGCTTCTGGACGGCTGGGAACTCGCGGTGCCAGACGTCGCTTTCAAGCTCTCCATTGGTCCAGTCGTCTGTTTCAATCTATCAGCTCAGGGTGAACAGATACCACCTTTACGGCTCTACGGCTTTACGGCAACGGATCGCGCTATTCTGGGTAGATTGCTGTTCCTGCTCGTATCGATTCCCTCATCGGCAAAATTGGTGATCAGCCCAGATTGAATGCCTCGTCATTGGCTTTCTGCATCTGCCTTTCATTTATGAGGCTGTGAGTGATATAAACGAGCCGTGGTAGGATGCAACCAATGACATCTGTCTAACATGTCACCTGTGTGATGAGGATATGAACTGAGAAAGGGCGCCCTGATGGATGCAGCTGTTTTTATTACATCAGGTGGCTTCCAGCTAGAAGGAAGAGTCGACAGGCTGAAGCTATCCTTGTTGCCAGGGCTTACTCCACATGTGGAAAACCCCTGCGGAACAAGGGAAGGAGCTTCCGGCTTCAAGACCTCGCGGTCCGTGGGAAGGGCCTTTGGTTCCATAAATTCTATCAATATTCCTGCGCTTTCGCCTGATACGGCCCACTACCTTTGCATCTTTTGGTCTTTCAAGGTACTCCATCACCATATACTTGAAAGGGTCTTCCTTGAAGATTCATGATTCCAAGTACGGTCGTTCTCTTAATCCTCTAAGCCTTGTTTACTATTTATCGCGATTGTAGGACGCAATGAGCGGGTCCGGGTACTACAAGTTTCGTTGTAAGAATTGGTTGACTTTTAATTGCCCCAATTGGGTCTGGGTGAACAACTCGGCTTGCGCTGAATGTGTGGTAAGCACTACCATGATCCCCCTCTGGTTCTTGAGGTTGAATAGCATCACTGAAGGTATTCTAGGCTGCTGGGCGTGAAGCAGAGAGTCAGTACAGCACTCTAGCTTATTACGATATGGCTGTGCCGAAATCTGGAGAGTATCTTTAAAGCCACGGCTGTCATGGATTTACGAGGACGAAGTTTATCGGCCATAGCAAAGCCCCTTCTGGACGATCGAGTACGGATCACGATGTAGAAATTCGACGAATGAGCGTGTACGAGTCAGTCAGTATGAGGTGATAGGACCTATAGGTTTTATATTATTCCAACAAACGGGGGCGATTGGGGCTATGGTAGAACTGAGAGTATTTCGATTTGACTGTTTTTTTATTCGTTTGGTTTGGAGTGGGATAGTCTACTTGCGATATTAGGATATACTGTGTGTTGGTGTTTCTTAGGTTCACTGGTTCTGGCTACAATATCATCTGGGATGATTTGTGATCGGTCACCAAGAGAGAAAGCCAAAAAAAAGAAAAAAAATCGGCTCCCCCTTTAACGAAGGAAGGGGGGGATGTCAGTGTGTTTGCTTTGTCCCAAAGACCTTGGTTCACTTCTCGTTCTCAATGCTCCACAGAATATGAATCCCAAGACTCAAACAGACTGGAGATGTGCCACAAATCGGAGGACGGCAGAGCTTGAGCCAACTCGGAAAGCACATCTAGCAACTGCGGCGTTTTTGTGCTACATGGAGCTGATTGTGACAGCGTAAGTTGGACGAGGTCGCACGGACCGCCCAGAGCAAGAACAGAGAAAAGCAAGGAACGCGATGCTCGGTTAATGTTCGGTTGCTTCTTATTATATCGGGCAACGAAGACCAGGACCAAGCCAAGATCGCAATGTATGTCCGTACTACGTACATTATGGGCGAGAAAGCAAGGAAAGGAATGCAGAAAACAACATCCGCGGAGAAGCTGGGACGGGGTTTTGCTCTCACTAGCTTGTTTTGAATTATCTGCCAAATTCCTTCCTTTGGAGAGAGAGACGGGGAGAGAGGTGGCGAGAGACGCGTGGTCCCTCCCAACTAACCCGTCTCAAAAAGATTGCGTGTGCAGACTATCCTACGTAACGTTTGAAACGACCCTAACTCTAGACCGGAACGCGTTCCCGACGATACCAAGAAGCGGAAGAAGAAATTAAAATTTGAAGATATAGGGAAATATGTTAGTGAGATATGGCGTACCTAACTTGCAAGGAACGATGGGCATGGATTATGTGATCTGAAATGCATATGATGGGCGCCGGCATTGCAACGGGACAGGGGGTTAATAGGTTGTGGTTTAAGGTAAGTGGTCGTTGACGCTATATCCTATCGTCTCGGCGCTCGAACAAAGCAAAAGAAAATAGGACAAGAGGCGTGCGTTGACTTTCCTTCCCCCCCTTTTCTCGTTTGTTTTTCTATGGCTATTCGAAACGAGATGCCTCGATAACTCCGTACATGATCCCCGTATCCTGACGGAGAATAATCACAAAATGGGGACACCAAGAACCTGGTTAGTTTCCCTGCGATTGTACGTGTGGCACTTTTCCCCCTCCACACCCCCTTAACGATTACATCTTCCCCCCCTCCGCGTTTTGAAAGAACTGTCATCCTAGGAGAAATGGTCAGTCTGTTGAAAGCAAAACGTAAGTGGTTGACTATAGACATCCCGAACCGAGCGATATAGCCGCGGGTGGCGCGGGGTATTTGGAAGTTACTCGTTTTTGAAGGGAAATCCAGAGGACAGTAAAATGAGGCTGCATCAGACACCATCTCATCTCGCAAGATTTCTCGGAGGAATTCAGCTCTAATGTGTGGCACAGCATCGCGACTCATCCAGAGATATGAGGCGAGTTTTATCGAACGCTGGTTGGTTATCTCCAGTGATTGGTCTGGAATATCTCACAGTACATCGAGATCCAGCGCCCAGATTCTGCATTGTGGAGATGCTGTCGTCCAATAGACGTGAGAGTCATATTGTCCAGACTGCATCGTTGATAAATACGTCTACAAAGAGTTTAACACAAGAACTATTTCGCACATATTATTGGTGAGCGCAGTTCACCGATAATCGCCAGGCAGACGATGGACGGGTCAGACATTGTCTGTGCTCAATGTCTCCTACAAGGTTTTTGATTGGACGCAGGGCTAATGTGAATGGAAAGGTGACACAGCCTAATTCATAAGGCTAGTGATAGAGACCAGAGATGCAATTGGGCAAAAGAACTTTTCACATACGTGGCTGAGCTCACCACTCAGGACCTAACCCCACGGAATGCTAGCTTCATCTTTCACAAGGGCTATTCGCAGAGCCCCGCAACCTACGCGACGACGGTAGCTACGAAAGTCAATCTGTCCAATCTATCTGGAATGCCATCCTCCGAGTCGACGGAGACGCGAAATAGATGGGTGGATAGAAAAGTCGATGTCGTTCGTTCATCATGAGCTATGGTATTTATCGGTCGGTTCTAAACGGCCGCGATTTTAGTCCCCCACCAGGTCACTCGAGAGGGGTCGCCTTGCTTCAACATGTCCTCCCCAGAGAACCATGATATTATCATTGTCGGTGCTAGCTCCGTTGGTCTGCTTCTCTTGCACGGTGGGAATACAAGATCAAGCATATCAACGACCGGCCAGAGCCGACAAAAACGAGTCGTGCAGATGGCATACAGCCACTCTCGTCGGATTTGCTGCGGAACATTGATCTGAAGCGCAAGATAATGACACGTCATCCTGCGAGAGTGTACGAGGTTGCTTTTTGGGATCCCTCTGCCGCGGGCTAGGGCATACGTCGGATGGGTACGGGCGAACTGTCCAAGTTTCATCGACTCGAGACATCCTTTCATGGCGCAGCTGCATCAAGAGGTGATTGAACAGGTGTTCACTGACGATCTGAAAAATAATGGACAGGAGATTCGGCGTCCTTGGCGGGTTACTGAACTCACCAATGGTGGCAAGACCCGGAGTACCCGGTGCAAGTGAGCTTCTCTTACGTCCAAGGAAAAGGGAATGAGACCCTGCGTACCAAATATCTGTTTGGTGGTGAGGGCGCAAAGTCTTTTGTCCGAGAACAGCTCGAATTCAAAACAGACTTTCCAGATATGAAGGTGAGCACACAATCACATAACGTCAAGCATCAAGAATAAAGGGGCTGACGAATTATGGCAGGTGAAATGCAGTCATAGTATTACATACGGCCCAAACGTCTTCAACTAGGGCCCGCACCATTCCGCCAGATCACATCTCTTCAATCCCAAAGGTGTAAAACTACGCATAGAATGGATCCTGTTATCTCCAACCGTTACCCGCGCCGCCGATGCCAACGTCGCGCATCCTGAGCAAGAGACCCACATAAACAGTCCGTACCACATCTATCTCTTTGGCGGCAACCCGGCCAAGACGAGGCACGCCATTGCCATTTCGCGGTGCACCTCAAGAAATCCCAGAGCTTCTACATGTACTACGAGCGTCCGGACATAGCCTCGGTCTTGCATCTCAAGCCTCACAACCCGAACTCTCGCTTCTTCACCCTCTGCATCATCCTTCAACGCCCCCCCCCGGTCCAAGATCGAGATCACCAGATCCTTCCAGACCTCTTGGCCCTCTACAGAGATCACGTCTATGCGGATGATCTGTGGGATGTCCATGTCCCAAATGCCAAGGCTACAGCGCACGCAACGATAGGTTTGCATGAAGAGCTAGGAGGCGTGGTGGTTGTGCGGCTAGATGGCTATGTGGGTTGCATCGTTGCGCTAGCTAAGAGGAGTGGCACTGCCGATGCGCTGAACCAGTATTTTGCTGTATTCACGGTGAATCCAATTGCTCTTATTGATGCTACAGCGGATCTATGAAGAGATGGTTTTTCTCTTTCAGCACCATGTACAGGCTCCCCTTTTTGTTTTTGTCTGCACTTGGTTTTGGACATTGGGTCTGGGGGGGGGGTTGCATAGCGCTTAACGGGGCATCCAGTCATGGCGCAGGGGGGGGCGATATAACAGAGGCCTCATTTTCTTTCTCTCCTCCTCCCTCCCCCCCCCCCTTTGTATTTCCTCTCAGACTTTTTCATATATCAACCACCCTGCAGATTAAAAGAAGAGAAGAAGAAAAAAGCAGGCTAAATAAATTGGATGTCTCGAAGAGCCGGTGATTGATTGATTGATTGATTGATTGATTGATTGATTGATTGAATGATTTGGAAATCAGAATGGGTGAACTCAGCAACCAACAGCACGTTATATATATAGCAAGGATAAGTTGCAAAAGTCAAAAGCGAGCAGGTGGATGCAAGCACCCACGTATCAATCGAAAACATGCACCGAATCAACTATACTTTTTTCTTTTCAGCAAAACATATTACCAAATCCCACAATACAAACACGCTCGTTTGAGAGAGAGAGAGAGAGAAAGAGACAAGACGGGATTTGAACCTGCAGACCACGGGATATAGATGCGACGAAGAGGATTAGGATAAGTGGGGATGAGATTTAAATCCCAAAAAAAAAAAAGGATGGAAAAATGAGACTTTATTTTTTTTTATTTCTTCTTCATCTTATCGATCGTGGGGGGGTTGTTGTTGTAGTAGTAGTTTATTAGTTTATTAGTTACAGTTTATTTTAGTCCATGACCAATCAAAACCCCACCACGCGTTTCTCTTCCTCTCACCCGCCAAGCAACAACCAAAGCAAAGCAAGCGACCCATCAAAAACTCCAACTCCACTCCCATCATCGTCTCCCATTCCATTTCCCCCTCACCAAAATTCAAAAATTCAAAAATCAAAACAAAACAAAACAAAACAAAAGCTCCCTCCTTCCATTCCACCTAACCCACCACTCCCCAACAATAAAAATTCCCATGTCTCCACTCCCCTCCCGCCTCCTCTCCTTCCTCCTCTCCATCTTCCCTTCTTTCTCTTCCTCCTTTTCTTCTTCTTCTCCTCCTCCTTCTTCTTCTTCTTCTGTTACTGCTAGACAACAACAACAACAACAAGAACGTCAGCGTAAGCATAAGCAGCAGCTTGATGTTTTGAAGGAGATGTTGGTTAGGAATTGGTATTTGGGGTTTACGAGCTTTGGTGGGCCGGCGGTGCATTTTCAGATTGTGAGTTTTTGGGTATTTTTATTTTTTTTTTTTGGGGGGGAAGGGGAAGGATAGGGCTGATTGAGGGGGTGAGAGGGGTAGTTTAATAAGTTGTTTGTGGAGAGGTGGAGGTGGGTGGATATACAGATGGTGAGTTGAGTTTTTTATTTGCGGTTTTTTCTTTTTTTCTATTATGTATCCGCTTACCGTTCAAGTTTTCTATTTCTATACTGTTTTTTTTTTTTAAACTGAGAGGAGGACGGGAGAACGGGAGATCGAGAGGGTTTCGTCTATTTCCTAAATAACCGGCTTCCATACATATCGTTTTTTTCAGATTCCCATTTTTTCTTTCTCGGCAGACAGGATAATGGCAAGAAAGGACAGATGATGATATCAAAGCCCCAATTCCCCACGAGCAAACAACTTGATATTCCCTATCCGTTTTTCAAGTCAACTGCAATGTCGTTACTGTTGCTGTTTGTTTATTAAAATTAACTGTAACTCCCGGCGGCACCAGTACCAAGAACTTTTCGCGCTCAGTCAAGCGCTCCCAGGCCCCGGGAGCACAAAGATGCTATTCGGCCTCAACGTGATACACGGAGGATGGCTTAGCGGCGTGTTGTCGTTTTTTATTTGGAGGTGGGTGTTTTTTGTGTTTATTTATTTTATTTTATTTTATTTAGGTATTTGTGAGGAGAGGGAGGGATTGGGTTCTTCAGGGGGAAGGAGGGGTGTCGTGCTTTTCCCTCCCCTTTCTCTTTTTTCCAGGGGGTTTGCTGCAGATGGGGATGAGGACTGGGGAAGAGGGTGGTTCTCCTTCCTGCTTGTCTTGTTGTGGACTGCGAAAAAAAAAAAAAAAAAGGAAAGGTGTTGAGCTGAATATCATAATAGTCTCCCCGGTGCAGTTGGAATGTACGCCCTATCCCTCGGGGTCTCACGGATCCAAAGCTTCCTCCCAGGCCCCGTCTACGCCCTCCTCTCAGGCCTCAACGCTGCAACCGTTGGGATAATCTTCCTCGCCGCGGTACAACTTTCCCAAAAGGCCGTCACCGATAAACTGACAATGATCCTGGTTTTCTTGGGTGGAACGGCGGGCATGTTGTATAATTCGTTGTGGTATTTTCCGGTGCTGATGACGGCGGCTGGGGGGGCGGCAGTGGTGTGGGATTTGAGGTGGGATTTGTGGTTGTGGTGGAGGAGGAAGGGGGGGGGGAGGGATGTGGAGGGAGGGGAGGAGGTGGAGGTGGAGGAGAGGGGGGAGATGGTGGAGAGGGCGGTGGGCGAGGAGAGCGGGATTGAGAGGAATCCTGATGCTGCTGCTGCTGCTGCTACTCCGGAATCTACAGCCAGTTCTCTCCGCCGCACCACAACCCCCCTCGAAATCTCCTCCCCGCTAGCCGCCCCCCATCCACCCATCCCTGCCCCCTCGGAAACCCCACCCCACGATCCCAGCTCCTCCCTAATCTTCTCCTGGAAATTCGGCCTCACGGTCGTCGCGTTTTTCTTCCTGACTTTCATCCCGATCATGACGCTCAGGGGCGTGCTTAAGAATCCTCCGAGGGGGTTCGCGCTGTTTGCGAATTTTTATTTGGCTGGTATGCATAGCGTTGTTTTTGTTTTCTGTGATTTAGGAGAGGAAAGGGGGAGAGTTTGGTTATGATGATGATGATAATGACAATGGTGATGGTGATAGGGACGATTATCTTTGGCGGTGGACCGGTCGTCATCCCGCTTCTTAGAGAGTAAGTCAACAAAGCCCCCCTGAGATCGAACTAGATCCCTGCGGCCACCCCACCAACGAAGAGCTAAACACGAGATCGAGAACCCAATAGATACATCGTCGCTGAAGGCTGGGTCAGCTCGAGAGACTTCCTTATCGGCCTCGCAGTCATCCAAGCCTTCCCAGGGCCAAACTTCAACTGTACGTCCCCCCTATCCATCCACCTCAAACCACCCTCCTAACCCACTCACTCCACCATTCTAGTTGGCGTATACCTAGGCTCCCTCGCCACAATCTCCGCCCCGCACCTCCCCTCAGTCGCAGGCGCCTTAATCGGATTCCTAGGTATCTTCTTCCCCGGGCTCCTCCTCTTCACAGGAACCATCGGGATCTGGCGTGCCATGCGTCGACGTCGATGGGTGGTGTCTTGTCTCCGCGGGATTAATGCGTCAGCTGTAGGCTTGGTCTATACGGCTGTGTATAGACTGTGGAGGATTGGCTACGTGGATAAGGCGTTTCAGAGCGGGAGCAGTTTGGAGGATGATCCTTGGTGGGTGGTGGTTACGGCGACAAGCTTTGTGGGGGGGGTGTGGTTTGGAGTCCCGGCGCCGGGGGCGATTTTGTTGGGCGGAGTTATGGGGTTATTGTGGTATGCGGCTGTGAGGACGTAGGGAAGGAGGATTAACCATGTTGGATTTTTTTTTTCTTTTTTCCTTTTTCTCTCGAGTCCGTTTTTGGAGAAGATATCCCCACACCCATCAATGAAATAAGAACAAACCCAAGATCCAAGGTCAGGAACAAAAAAGCAAAATCACCCCGTCAGCAGGTTAGTTTATTGCTTTTTCCCATTTGGCATTCGCCGAACAAACCAAGAAACATGTGAGTAACATGGCCGAACGTCTCTACTCCGTGACCCACAGCCTCAAACCCCGAAAGAAGAAAAGAAAATTCCCTAATCCATCCCATCTTCCATCCGCCCCCACCTCCCAAAAAGAAATAAACCCCCTACCCTAACCAAGGCATTTCCTCCAAGAAAAAGCAAAAGCAAAAAACAAAGCCCTCCTTCCCCACCACCATCCCCCGGGGATCCCTCGACGAGACACGAGACACGAGACACGAGGGCGTGTAGATGTCAGATTCTCCAACTAACGAGTATTCAGAAAGAGAAGGAAAATAGGAAAAAGACAAGAATGCAGATCAAAGGATGCTCCCTATCCCAACTAGGATAACCAGGGATCGAAAACCGTGCGTCGCTGGATTCGATATCCTAGGCGAGTTCCAGATTAGGAAGGTGTAGTTATGGAATCCACCAACCGCTCTTTCGGCGGCGGGGGTTTTTTTTTGCTGGTTTAGTTGGTTGGCTGAGTTGGGGTTGTTAATTAGCTCTTTTTTGTTGTTGTTGTTGTTGTTGTTGGAGAGGAAGATCCTGCACCGAAACAGAGGATGAGTGGTGAGTGGGAATATCTCCTTGTATCGATGCAACGGTGAAAGCAAAGTGCAGAGTTTGATATGATATGTATTGTGGGATTAAATCGTTGGAGAAGTGAATGAGGTTATGGGAGAATCAAATCAAAAGTTTGTTGGTTGAGGGTTTGTTGGTTGATTGGGAATCAGATATTGGATCAATGAGCTGTCAGCGTCATGTGATCGAAGTTCAGAACGCGTCTTTCACGCGTGGACGCGTTTAACACGCGACGACGTCAACCAACATTGTAGATTCTTCAAGGAGGCAATGGTAATAGAATGGCTTCAGGCAGAATAGTTGTCGACTCTGAAGATGACGAAGAATATTCACGACTGTTCCCCCTGCCGCCAGCAGCAGAGGACCCTGTTGTCGACCTCAGCAATTCCTCGCCTGTTGCAGTGCCAGGGCCAGATCCGTCTGCAGAAGGAAGCACGGGATCTACTGCTTTGAGCAAAGGTAATGTTGTCTTTGACTTGGAAACTCATTTCACTACTAATTGGCTGATTGTTTCGTGTAGAGGCGTTGAGTCGCTCTATTCATAATGCCCATTTCGCGCTCATGGAGCCAACTCCCGACGCCAAAGCAGCTTCGTTCATCCGTTCTGAATTACAGCCCACAGAGCTATCCCCAACACTGCCACGAGCCAAGCGGAGAAACACGTCCTTGACACCCGACGTTCCAGTTCGCGATGAATATACCTTTATCGGAAGCAGTGCATCTGAAATTTCCCCGCCTCCGGCAAAAAGAGCACGGGGAAAGTCAATGGGGATTTCTGTCAAGGTCAAAGATAGGAAACCACAACGATCGAAATCGATGGGTCGGCCCGTGGATCTGCTTGCGGAAGAGGAGTCTTCGGATACATGGGAACCCCCAAATGCGACAAAACTCCTGGGGGAGCCTATCGGTCTGCGCAGAACTAGAAGGATGGGAGATGATGGTGTTGTTGAAGGCCTTCCAAAACCTAAGCGCACAAAGAAGAATGACTTGGGAGAAGATGGTTTTGTTGAAGGCCTTCCAATGCCTAAAGGCGCAAAGAAAAGTGATATGGGAGACGATGGTGTCCCTGAGGGGTTTCCGAAACCTAGGAGTGCAAAGAAAGATGATATTGCCAACTCTGAAGTCAAGATAGATCTCACCAACGACAGAATCGGACTCTCCGCAACTCAGAAGCAGGAGTATGAGCGTATCAGTGTTCCTCCTTCATCATTACCTCAGGAGCCCCCAGCGGCACCGATACGTGGTCCCTCCATAACCAATTTTGAGGGTTCGGAACACGAGTCGAGCACTATACCATTCAGTAGCCCGCCCATTGTTGACCACTCGAAGAGGGCCAAGTTGGATCCTTTGATTGAGGAGTCACAAGACTTAAACTCCTCACCCCCAACGACTAGCGCGTTGGTGTCTGTAACGCCAAAGATCTACGGCAGAGTTCAGAGATCGAAGACCGTCATGGGTACTGGATATGAACATCTTGATACAAATATCTCTGACGAACTTTCTTTGAAATTTGAAGGGAAGAAAGCCCAGAGCAAGCAGTCGCTGGAGAAACTCAACTCCAAGAGCAGCGCGAGGGGAAGAAGGCCAGTGCCAAATATTACTCAGGATCATGTATCAGATGAAGATGAGCTGGGGTTTGAGGAGATTGGAATCGAGAAGGAGCGGTATAAGCCACGTCCCTCGAAAAGGAGAAGCCATGCCATGAATGAGGGAGAAAACAGTGTAGCTAAGGAGATGGTTTTGGAAACTGAGTCCTACAAGCGCCCCCTGGAGAACGGGAAATCGAATGTTCAATCACCACTCGCAGTTATCTCCCCTGAACCAAATCGTACAGATCGCCTGGATATCGGCGAGACAGATGACAAATCAAAATCCAAGAGTATACCAACACCCAAGCGGAACAAGAGTACAGAGATAAACGACTTAGGCTTCGAGGAACAGACCAAGGCCGTTGCGAAGCCAAAGCGGACTAAAAGCAGAAGAATTCAGGAGGATGACGAAAGTGACTGGGCGGCACGGCAACAAGAAAAGCCCCCTGCAAAGCCAAAAAGGACGAAGAGCAAAATGGTCCAAGAGGATGACCTGGCTGACCAGGCCCCTCCGCAACAAGAAAATTCCTCTGTAAAACCAAAGCGGAGGAAGAGCAAGATAGCTCTGGGCGATGACCAAAGCGACTGGGCTGCTCCGCAACAGGAAACGGGAAGAACTTCTACGAAGCCCAAGCGTGCGAAGAGCAAGATAGCTCTGGATGATCAAAGTGATTGGACTGTTCCGCAACAGGAAACGGAAAGACCTTCTCCGAAGCCCAAGCGGACGAAGAGCAAGATAGTCCAGGAGGACGACCAGATTGATCAGGCTCCTCCGCCAAAGGAAAAAGAAAAGCTCTCTGCAGAACTCAAAGCAAGGAAGAAGCGGATGACCGAGGGAGAGGGCACCACTATCGCCGACGAGAACCCTCACCATCCCAACCCCACAGACGCCTCAAACCCCGCCCCTCACCCCCCACCAGCCTCACCAACACGCGCTCTAGAAATCCTCTCACCCAACAACATCCCGACTCCCACTCCTCCAGAAACCCTCACCAACCCCCCACCACCAACCACCCCCCCACCGGCACCCAAGCCCTCGAATCCCAAGAAAGGACCAGGCGCACATAGTCCACTGAATAGCGGAAAGGTGCCTTATAGAGTGGGATTGAGTAGAAGGGTAAGGATTGAGCCGTTGTTGAGGATCGTGAGGAAGTAAAAAAGCGGAGGGAAATGGGGGTGTGTGGGGCTATTTCTTGCTTTAAATGGGTATCTACTTGCGATTTTATTTTTTTTTCTTTCTTTTCTTTTATTTTTCTGCTCCGGAGATTCATAGATACGGGCTATTTCTCATTCGGAGCTTCCCTCTACATATCTGAATCCGCATCCCCCTCCCCCTTTGCTCCTTTTATAGCAACGCAATACTTGCACAGCCAAAAAAAAAAAAAAAAAAACTCTCCAAAAAGTAGTAGGGGGGGGGGGTGTCTCTTGATCTACTGTTATTGTTTGTCATCTATACAAACAAACAAACAGAACAGCACAGATAAACACTTACCCCCATCCCCTCCCCTCCCCCCATAATCAAATAAGAATCCTAAAACCAAGACCAAGATTAAGAAGGGGGGGGGGGTTAGGATATTGCAACGTGAAGTTTTTCAGTAATGCTATGTACAGTCCCAGGTCATAAGTCTCCGACCGGTCGGCTTTTGCGATGGGCAACAAATTACCCTAAACCCGTGCAACAGTACAATGAAGAGTTATTTCGTCTCGAATTCTTAAAGATAGGTAGTCTAGCATATAAATTAAAATTTGGTAATGAGTACATCCTTTCTCAGCCTTTGTACCAGGTAATGAGAGTCTGACCAAAGACTTTATCCATACTATAACTGACTCTATGCAACATTCAATAACTTTGTAACTAGAGCATCAAAAATTCCTAAAAAAAATCCAACTTTAGATATTTACTCGAACTTATTTTCAGCAACTTTTCAGAATTTGCAGAGTTGTATTAATTGGATGGTATTGCTGTAAACACAAGAGAAGGTATTTTGGCAGGGTCTTGACACCATTTTACCGCCAAAAATGCTGCCAAGAAGATATCTATTATGTTCTACAGTGATTCCTGGCTAAAAATTGAGCTAAAAAACTCTGAAAATTATATATGTTTTAGATCTACCAAATTTCTGTTTCTAGAAATATCTTAGAGATTTTTAGTAAGGTGGTGGTGGTGATGTTGAATATCGAAGATGATCAGTTTTGGTGTAAAAAGGTCTTCGGTCGGAGACTTATGACCTGGGACTGTATATATATGTATATATATATCAGCTGATTAGGTGACTTATTCACTTTTTAACACTTTAACTTGATGAGTATGTAATAGCTTGGGAGGGGGGGGGGATTTCATATGGCATATATATAAACTACCTACCTCTATACCTCTACTTACCTTGCTCCGCACAATCTAAATTTTATTTATTTATTATTTATTTATTTTTAATTTATTTATTTTGTTATTTTTATTTTTATTTATTTATTTTTATTTTTATTTTTTTTTCATTTGGGTGGATAGATAGTATGTATTGTACTTCATATATACATACATGCATACGTGCCTGCATTTTATATATATATATATTTTATTTACTTTAAAAAAGGAATATGTTGTTGTTGTTGGTGTTGTTTTTGGTGTGGTGGGCTGGGAGTGTTGGTTGGGAAGTTACCTCCTTCTTCCCCCACCCCCCCCCCAAAAAAAATATATATATATATATATTTAATTCTGCGTACCAAAAACTTCTACGTGTGGGGGGGCAATGTAGTTAGTTACACGACGAAGCCTTTTTATTTTTTTAGGAAGGAGGGGGAGGGGTGTGGATGGATGGGGATAGAATAAATAAAAGGGTTATTTACTCGTCTACCACGATTTTGAAAACTATTTACTCGCCTACTCCAACAAATGCCCACCATCACAGTATGCTGTATCACATCAAAGCCACAAATAAATCAATTATTTTCGCCTTGTGCTGTGTGGCTAGAATCCTAAGAACCTAGGTCAGGGTACTGTGCAGAGGTGCGTGGGGAGCATTTCGCTGGAGTGCCTAACTTCAGTTAAGGACTCCGTGGTCGGTTAAAGAGGTGTGGCTATACCGCAGTGCCACTTCCCATATTGGAGTACGCAATGCTCTACTACTCGCAGCGTCTCAAGGGGCAAAGTAATAAAGCTTTGCTTTATATCAGAAGTAAATATAACCTACAGACAACATAAGAAACTATTGTGGGTGGTAGCTACATTTACCTATGCAGCGCAAGAATTCGTGGTAGATGAGTAAATAAATCGTGGTAGAATAGTAAATAGTTTTCAAAATCGTGGTAGACGAGTAAATATCCCTAAAGAAAAAGGATAGTTAGTTAATTCGCTTGATAGGGAGGGAGGGAGGGAGGTAATGCACGATTTCATTTTCTCTCTTCTGAATTATCCTTGGTCGTATCTATTTAAAAAAAAAAAAATTTGGTTATTTGATGTGATAATACATGTATTTATTTACTTATTTACTTATTATTTTATTTTATTTTATGGGGAAGGGGAAGGGGAGATGAGAGGAAGAAAAAGGAGGGGGAGGAGGAGGAGGAGGAGGAGGAGGAGGAGGAGGAGGAGGAGGAGGAGGAGGAGGAGTGAGGTTTAGTAAATGGATGTGATGTGAAAATATAGGTACTTGTAGTAGGAAGTCACCGAAAAGGAGGCGAAAAACCTCAAATTATCTATCTGAAAAAAAAGAGAGGGAGAGTTAGGATGACGATATCATTTCTCGTCATGTGATGGCTATTGCGAAATCTCTTCACGGCGCGGTAGAGTAGACATCTAGCAGAGAAGCCGCGCCGCAGAACTCATGCTTGTCGCCTGTGCAGAGCATGTTACAGCTGCTCTGCGTGATGGGTGTCGTGCCTGCGGGCAGCACGTCGCCGCAGTGGCATTCCCTTCGCGAAGGAAAACAATGTTAGATATCGCAGTGTATCTTTTTCGGCGGAATCTCAAAATATATATATTAGGGGGTACATACTGTGCATACTCCACTCCAGCGTAGCCACTGTTATTGGTCTGGCAGTAGGCAACGCAGCGCTCGACCGTCATGCCGGTTGCGTTTGTGAACCCGCCTGCGTTGAGTAGTCGACCGGGCACCTCGGCGTAACATCCCTTGAAGGTGTAGTTGCCGACGGTTTGAACGGTTGATGGAGGGATGAAGGTGGTGGAGTTGTAGACGCTCAGTCTGGAGGGGCCTCCACAGATCTCGGATGAGTTTCCTGAGCAGGCCATGACGCAGCCAGTCTGTCCCAAGGCAGAGCTCGACTGCAAAGCATTGCCGCAATAGCACTAGATGTGTCCAACAGGTCAGCGTCGTTTTACTGAATGATATAATGAAGAGTATCTTATCGCATACCTCTCCACCGTACTCAACCCCAGCAAGACCGAAGCTCTTTTGGGTACAGAAGTTCTGGCACATTTCCACAGTCATGGTATTACTCATAATAGAGGCGCCGCTGAGAGTACGGGGGTCTGTTTCATTTGCACACCCTAGGTAGACCCACGGTGACAGCGTTTGACTCGGTGTAAGAACCACGCCTGCAGCTGTTGTCGTTGTGGGAACTGTGGCAGCCGTGGAGCTATTTGCCGCTGCCGTGGTGGTAGTCGATGCCGCTGGAGAGGCTGAAGAACTGTTGGAACTTGACGCCGCGAAGGCTTTGTTAATATACAGATTCAAACGACTGCCAGCACCGCAGTATTCTAAACTATTGCCCTTACAGAGCATCCCGCACTGGGTTTCAGATGTTGCCGGGACTGAGTTCACATTCAGAGTGTTCCCACACCAACATTCGCTAAAAAGATTGTGAGCACAAGATCTAGGGGTAGGGATCGTAAGTGTATCACTCACCGACCGTATTCAACGCCAGCATAATTGTACGTCCAACAAGCCTGGAGACAGAGCTCTACTGTAAGTGTGTCTTGGGCTAAGACCTGTTCAGGTAAAGCACGACCGCCGGCGGGCTCTACATAACATGCCTGATATGTAAAGTTGGCGTTTCCGTGAACGACCACAGGGACAGTAAATGTAGGAGAAACACTGGTTGTTGGCGAGACGAAGGTGGAGCTTGGAACGGCAGCAGTTGAGTTGGATGCAGCAGCAGAGGCAGATGTGGTAGTTGAGTTTGCAAGCCGGTACATTTCGAGCCGGTTCCCAGCCCCGCAAAATTCAAGCATATTTCCAGCGCAGAGGAAGCTGCAATCTGCTTGGTTGGGAGCAAGGACACTTCCTGCGTGAAGAGTATTTCCACAGTAACACTCTCTAGCGTACTCAACTCCAAACCAGGTAAATCCTGCACAGGTGGCGGCACACAATTCGATGGTCATAGTATCGGCTGCGAAAGCTTTGTCAGAAAGAGCACGACCAGTAGTGGCCTCGGTATAGCAGCCTTGAAAGTTATAACCTGCTGCCGCTTGAACAATGGCAGGAGAGGGCGTAGCTGAGGCGCTGACAGTCGAAACTACGGGGGCCGTGCTCGTAACGTTCGAGGCTGTGGCTGTAGAAGTATTTGATGGTAGGAGATTGTACATTTGAAGGCGGTTTCCTGCCCCACAGAATTCAAGAGCATTTCCAGGGCAGAGGAAGCTACAGTCTGCCTGGTTGGGAGCAAGAACACTTCCGGCATTAGGAGCATTCCCACAATAACATTCCCTGCCGTACTCCACTCCGAACCACGAAAAGCCTGCGCAAGTGGCGGCACACAATTCAATAGTCATGGAGTTTGTCGCGGAAGCTTTGCCATTAAGAGCGCGACCAGTAGTGACCTCGGTGTAACAACCTTGGAACATATAACCGGCTGCCGTCTGAACAATGGCAGGACCAGTAGGGGTGGCCGAGGCGCTGGAAGTTGAAAGCACAGGGGTCGTGCTCGCAGCAGTAGCATTCGAGGGCATGGCCGTAGAAGCATTCGCAGGTGCGAGGTTGTACATTTGAAGGCGATTTCCCGCCCCGCAAAATTCAAGCGCGTTTCCAGGACATAGGAAGCTACAATCTGCTTGGTTGGGAGCAAGAGCACTTCCAGCATTGGGGGCATTCCCACAATAACACTCTCTGCCGTATTCGACTCCGAACCAGGCAAAACCTGCGCAAGTGAAGGCACACAATTCGATAGTCATAGCGTCGATTGCCAAAACTTTGCCAGTAAGAGCACGGCTACTAGTAGCTTCAGTGTAGCAACCTTGGAACGCGTAGCCAGCAACTGCCTGAACGACAGATGGCCCAGAAGCAGTAGCCGAAGGGGAAACAGCAGAAGTGGTAGAAGTATCGTTTGATGGAGTGACTGGGCCGGCTTGGTATACACTCAACCTATTGGGTCCTCCGCAAAGCTCCGTTGCATTTCCAGCACAAGCCATGGTGCACCCATCTGTCGCTGGCACAGATCCACCCAAGATGGCGTTACCGCAGTAACATTCTCGACCAAACTCGGCCCCAAAATATTGAAATCCTGTACAGGATGATGCGCATGACTCGAGGGTGAGAGTATTCGCGGCCGTGCCTTTTCCTTGAAGGGCTCTTCCAGAAGTGGCCTCAGTATAGCAGCCTATTGAAGTGAAGTTTCCCACTTTGGTCGCTGGTCCCGACCCAGAAAGACCACTTGCAGGATCGTATCTTGTCGAGTCATAATACACGTTGATATAACCCCCTTCTCCACCACAAGACTGCTTCGAATCGGCTGGGCAAGCCCAAGTACATTTGTCCTCGCTCTCAGCATAGAAGAAAGCCTGAGACGGAGCAACGTCGCCACACCAACATTGTGTATGGTATTCCGCGCCAGCGAATATAGAGTTCTTGCCTTGGCAGAACGTTTGGCACATGCCATTCTCATTCGCATTACCGTTGTCTATTAAGATTGGGAAGAGACGTGGACCATTGTTGGCAGCGTCTTGATAACATCCCAGGAATTTGTATCGACTGGTTCCATCTGGCAGGAGAGGCCCATGCTGTGGTGTAACGACAGTACCATGGAAGAAAATCTCATGGTTTCCGAAAGTTAGATCATCTGTGTTGAGGGTCCAGGTTCCATTGACAGCAACTGGGGGTGTATTAGGGGGCCTTGTTGCTGGTGCGAACAACACGTTCCCAATCGCCGAACTGTTAGGAGGAATATTTAGACCTTCACTGAGCTCTCCGGTGGGATTTGTAGCGGTCAACTCATCTCCTTCCGGTGGCTTGCTCTTGGTGATCTTCAATGCGCTTCCACCTATGTTTGAGATCCGGATTTGACACAAGATCTGGTCGCCGGGGTTTCGAGGACCAAGGTCAACGTCGCTCTGTTGAAGCCAGCCGCCATCGCCAGCACTAATTTCAAGAACAGCCTTTGGTGCATTTGAAATCGTTCCAGTAAGCAAGATCGTTTGAATTCCGCCGTCGCTCCACACGTTGAGGATACTAAAGTAATCACCAAGATCCGGGGCCGCAAAAACGAGGCTGACGGATATTGATTCGCCTGGCGCGAGAACATTACCAACTTGTGGAAGAAGCATCGCGGTGAACCCATTGCCAACATTGAAAACACCCGGACTGACTTCTGTGACGTTCTGAAAGGGACCAGAATCATTACCATTGCCACTGAAAGCCAACCCGGTAATCGCTAAGTTAGAAAGACCAATGTTTTGGATAACCATACTTCCAGGTAGGCCCGCTTGCGCAGCAGCAGAATTTTGCACAAGACCCCCGAAGTCCACTTCAACAGGCGATAAAGACAAGAATGGGTTGCTGGAGACTGTGGTTCCCCCCAAAGCTAATGGTTGTGATGTAGAGTATCCTGGCACGCCATTCGAAGTGAGGACAGTTAGGGATCCGGAGATAACCCCGGGCTTGACATTTGGTACACTCGTGTTTGGCATGTTCGTAATAAATGAATTTGTCAAATTGAGGACGGCTGGGAACATAAAGGATCGGCCAGCCGTAAGAGGCCCAGTCGGCAATGAAGAATTACTGGAAGTGAAGAGGGGGTTTGTCAGAACCAGACCAAGTATCCCACTGATAGCGATATTAGCTTTGCAAGTTATGTTCATTGACTTAGCGGTGCCCAAAGCCACATTTCCGAAGTCAATAGGGGAAGTGCAGTTCAACGGTGGATTGACAGGGCTGCCGAGACAGATAACATTGCCATCAGAAGTCGAGAGATACAAACGGCCATCGCCAAAGGCAGGGCGCTGAAACTTATTCAGGGACGGTGTTGGCGGAAGATTGATTTTGACCATTACGCCATCTGGGCTCTCGTCAGAATGTGGCTATTTGGGGGATTACAGACCGGTTTAACCTACTTTGAGGAACCGCATGGTAGGCTCGAAGACCTGCATCTACATCAGTAACCCAGAGAATACCGGTACCAGGTTGGCCTTTTAGAGTGGTGATGGTGGGGATCCCAACGCCCACTCTGCCAGCGCTGCTCTCTGCTGTCTGGGCTACCAATGTAAATTGTGGGTTGCCTTTCGCGTCCTTCCCAAGACTATAGACCAGAGTCGGATATCCAACTGGTGTCATGTAGATATAACCTGTGCCGATTGTTGGTCAACAAAGGAGATTTTGGGGACCAAAACTACACGCAAACTCACCTCCTTCAAGTGGATATGATCCAGCCCCTCCAAAGATAGAACCACCACTCGGCATGGTAATAGTCTGAATGACAGCATCTCCATTTGCGGTCCCTTGCTTAAAACCACCGAGATTGTCAAGGTTGACGATGTACGCCTTCCCGTTTTTGCCAATAGCGACACCCATCCTAACAACTGAGTCTCCCCTAAAGACAGTTGGGTCAAGAATGGCCAAACCACTAGATCCAAGATCACGATCACCAGCGTCCATACTGATGTATTCGTAAGGCTCAAAATAGTCCTCTAGTGAGAGTTTCCCTGTGGCCTGGTCGATCCCGACATTCACTATGCACTCATCCAAAGTTCCCAGTGGTGTCCTACCTGATGCGGGTAATTCCTTATTTTCATGACCCTGCCCATTTCCAGTGACAAAGAACAATCGACTCGGACTGTCACTTGCAAAGCCCATACCGGATTGCCAAACACCGGCGCCTCCACCACCACCGTTGAAGGTACCATCCTGCCGCGGCGCAAAAGCTCCTGATTCCGTAGCGAAGACAGCTTTTATCGCCGCATTGGTTTTGTCCACGCCAATAACCCAGCCAGTATAGTTGAACTACAGGTGTTAGTCAATTTCGTAAGAGTAAATTTGGCTCAATTTAGACTCACCAGGTCACAATGACCACCAAAACCCGCATAAACAACATTATTAATTAATGATAGCGACACTCTTTGAAGGTGAGTACCGCCGTTAAAGTAACGAGTTGGGTCATTATCGGCAACGCTGCCTTCGATGTCTCTTGGAAATCCGTTTCTCTCCCTAAGAGTGTTGATATCAAGGGCATGAATGAGATATCTTCCGTTATGGACTCCATTAGAGTTTGCGTCAACGTAGGTCTTGGTGTAAAAATAAACAGTGTCTGTTGTGTCATCTATCACAGGGGTTCCTGTAATACCAATTGTACCAGGAATATCATTGCAATCAATATCTGACACCAAGAATGGCCTCACCACCTGCTTGCTGTTGAGGATAACGCCAGTCTTCGCGTCGATGACATACACCCAATTGGTCTCAGAGCTTCGGGTATGTTAGCCATACCTTCAGAGCACCGGGTAGGAAGAGTCTTACGCAGAAAAAACTATCTGCTTTCCGCCATATGCGGAACCAGAAGGAGTATATACAAGAGGTTTTGCCATGAATCTGTACAATTTGAGTCAGTTCAGACTCCTCCTACTTTTGATAATGCTTGGAGTCCTGTGCTTACTGTTCGTTTCCAGTGCCTGGGTTCGCACCGCCTGTGTGTATCCACCATAATTGTCCAAATGAAGCATCAGCGACAATTGCTGGGTCCATATTATGATTTGGCAGGTATCCAGACTGCGAGGTGTCGGCATCTCGAATCTCATCTGTCGGTGCCGCTAGTGCTGCTGTCCTGGGAACGAACGTGGTAGTCGTAAGTGCGATAACTTCAAGAAATGGGAGCCGCATAACGAGTGACGGTTTCTCTTATATTGATATAGAAGCAACTGCGTCGAAAACGAGCGTTGAGGTTCGAAGGTGAATGAAAGTGGAGGATCCCCAACGAGAAAAGAAGGGAATAGGCTCAGAGAGAGTATCAACAGCCAGGACTCCCTGGTAAAGCAACATCATGAATTTTCACGGATCACTTGAAAACGTAAGGCTTGGAGAATCTCCACGTGCGATACGCACATACTCTGTATTTCCAAAGGAAAAACCCCTGGAGTCTAGGTGTAGAACACAAACGCGCCGAGTCCCTGGTACAGGTACCATATCGAAATCAAAAAGACAGATGCATACTGCGCCCACCAATCTGGGATATTACTCCAATGGCAAGAAGAACATCCAACTGAACTCCTCTTCGGACCTGAATGTTTTAAAAACACACTAAAAGTTAAGCTTGCTGTACTCTCTACCCACAAGAAGATCTACATCCATGCCGTTTGATATACTCGGGCGATGTTGTGCTCTACGCCTCCCGTTCGCTTGCATGGAGGCGCAAACACCAGGGACCAATACACCAAACCTCCAGGTAAGAGCTCAAGGATCGACCAAAAAGCCCATATTGTTAGTAACACGCGGCAAGCCATCTCGTGAACAAAAAGTTACCTTCCACCTTAGAATGGTAAAACGCGGCGTTCAGAAAAAGTCCCCCCAGCTGATGAAGCGCCGTCAGGCTATGGAGGCATTTGGATACTTAACCTAGGTAGCTCTATACTCTGTAGAGACGTAGTGACATCCACAGACAAGGTCTTCATTGCAGCCCATCCAGTTATTCTTGCATGCAGAAGACCTCTTTGTAGGACTCCAAGTCCTCGGAAGGCAACATGAATCCTAGTCCATGACAGCGCAATATAAGCAAGAGAAGAAGACTCGGATGTGAGCATTGTTTCCGTCTCAGCTTTACGGATTATTTACACATATCGTGGATCAACGGTGTAGTCCCACAGACGTTTGTGTATTCGATGTGCTCTTCGTGGAATATTAGCCTTAGTGATGGGGAGAAAAGTTGATATTGTTCAAGCGGAACTGAGGGGAGGACAACCAATAATAGCAATTGCTTAGCTCCATAAGTACGAGTAGTTCTCCATCCCAGATCATCCCATGGAAGTTTGGCATTCGTGCAAGGATGAAAACTCAGATGCCGACTTGGCATCTCTTGTATTTCTTGGTACCTCTTGGTATCACTTAATCCCGAAGTCCGTTCCCTAGGGAAAATCTCTTTCAGGATGCCCGGTCTGTCGCTGCCCTATCCTGAATGATCTTTTCATGACGGCAGGATCGGTCCATAGGTCCTGCTCTGAAGGATGAGGAATTGTTGATTTGCATTTGGGAAGCCTACATTAGGACTGGATGAAGATTTAAGATTTCCACAAGAAAGAAACCGAGCCAGGAAAAGAGAGCAGATATTTCCTGGATCGAATCACGAGAAATGGCAGCGTAGAGGCGGTGTCTTCCAGGGACGAATCTGGATTCACTTCGGGATGCTTGTACGATGTTGTACTACGTATGTACAGTACTAGGCAACTGATATTGGCCTACCCCGCGCCCGACCGGAACCCGACATTTCTACCAGCTTACGTTTTATTTAATAATTAAATAACCACCGGTCCGATCAACACAAGAGCTATACCATTTAAATTGTTATGACTCGCTCATTTATCTGCCTTATTCCTGAAGATTCCTGCCCGCGCAACCATCTTAATACCTTGTATGCCAGCCGTAGGCCGCAATACAAGCTTCCATCCTATCAGGACTCTAGCCTTTGTCTTGCATCTTCTGATTCTGATTTGTCTGCAGCTACCTCCAGAAACATCTCATAAACCCTGACTTTAAGATGCCACCAGACATGCTCAATTGGGTTAAGGTCTAGGGAATAGGCAGGCCAATTCTCAACTTGCGTGATCCCCCGCTCCTTAAACCAGGCCTGAACTGTGTGCGCCTGATGGATAGAAGCATTATCCTGCATAAATGAGTACCCATTATCCAATTTCTTGAAAATAGGCTCAACTTCTGCATTTAATACCTCAAGATAGGATTTAGCAGAGTACCCATGCTTTGCTGACTCAAAATCGCAGTCCATAATATAGCAACCTGATCGTCCAGTATCCCAAAAAGCTCCACAGAACACTTATCACTCCAATACACTAATTCCCACTCCTCAGCTGTCCACCCTCTATGTGCAAGACACCAAGCTAGCCGTGATGCTACATGAGCTTCTGTAAGCTCTGATCGCTTTTTAGCTCGCCAATTGCATATGCCATGTTGCTTGAGGATTTTTTTTATCGTAGTAGTTTTGCAATGGAGAT